>JAKZAN010000134.1:0-92663 GCA_023053545.1 Lepidurus packardi
CCCCAACCCCAACCCCCAACCCCAACCCCAACCCCAACCCCAACCCCAACCCCAACCCCAACCCCAACCCCAACCCCAACCCCAACCCCAACCCCAACCCCAACCCCAACCCCAACCCCAACCCCAACCCCAACCCCAACCCCAACCCCAACCCCAACCCCAACCCCAACCCCAACCCCAACCCCAACCCCAACCCCAACCCCAACCCCAACCCCTCTCCCCCTCCCTTGCTTATATGCCATGTTTACAAATCCAATGGCATCTATGTGGGTTAGTAGTTCTCGCTCTAGGATATGAGGGTAACGATAACCCTTTAAGATGATGGTGGGACACAGACAATCAGATTACCAACTCTATAAATTTCAGCATGATATATATGTGCATTTATGCCTATTTTATCCCCATCCTATTCAACGCATTCTAGAATAATCTGGAAAGCTTCACGCACATATTGGGAATGCCTGCATGATACGCTCTTTTTTATTGCATAGTATTTTTGCTACCTTAAACCAAATCATTTCCTCTCCTTCGTACACTACTCTCCTTGTTCTTCTCTTTGAGTTTCTCGACTGCATCTTTATCGGTTTTTCCTTCGTCATCTCCTCAGCTCTGCTAGTAAAATGTGTAGCGAACATTCAAGGTGAAAGGAAGAGTGTAGTGTATCTGTGCATGACCACCTAAACACCCCTCTATGGCTAGTCCGTGAGCATCAGTCCTAGACCCTGAGTGAAAACTGTGCATCTAATTTTTAAGATGGATATAGATGGCTGAGTGATTAAAAGAGATCGCAACACTATCAATTAAGTGTGAGAAATTGCCGAAACTGGTTTTAGTACTGATGAAGAAGAATAAAACCCTTCTGAAAAGAGAAAGAAACCATTTCGTTGCGGTCCAATGAGCTGGAAGGACTCTTTTGAATCCTTTCCAATATAGTCTCTGAAAAGCACTTTAGAGGTGGCTACAAACTTAGTAAGCTCTCTAGGCTTTGATTTCATGGTTAGTCTGCCACCTACGATCAATTCCGATTAAATATGACTACTTTATAATATAAAAATCCCTAGCCGAACTCAACCACTCTCAAACATCTCCCCGCATTCAATGCCTAGGGCCCAGACACATATCGTCCTTCATCAATCGCATGAGACCTAGGGCTACAGGTACGAAAAGGACTTCTGATTACTCCTCGAATACAATATATTGCATGAATAGCTACCAACTCTAAAAATAGCATTACTCATAACCATGATTAGCTTAGAAGAACCTCATAGCACCGTAGAAGACGGTAAGTCTAATCGAACAACGATACTACAGCTTGCATATTTTTTTGTTAGAAGGTGGCATTCTAGAATGTATAAAAATATGTAGGACGGGCAAATAGGAATGGAAGGTAAACAACTGTGAGGTTCTCGTAATGAAAAGATCTCTTGAAGGATGATGCTGTTTTGGGGGGGTTTAGGAAGTATAATCAGTGGGTTATCAGGCAAAACAGTTTAGGAAAGGGTTTATTGTGAAGGAAACGATATTTAGGCCATTCGAATAATTTCAGGCATAATGGGAACGGGTGCTGACATTTCCTCAGAATTTTCATCAGGAAGTCCAAAGCTATTCCCCCAGCCTCTAGTGTCTTAATTGATTTTCCTATACTGTTAATATTAGCTATTAGCAATAGCAACAGCGGTTTAGCGACGCTAGGCCTATTGTTGTTTGCGAATACCCGACCACCACGCCCTGAGATCAGAAACTACCGTGGAAATGCACTTGAAAATACCTGGAAAATTATATATAATATTTAATTTGAGTCAACTCCCCTTCTCCTTCTCGTCTAATAGCCTTTTTCAACTCTTTTGTCTCTTCCTACGCCATGAAGAAAACCTATCCCAGGAAGAAAAACTCCGCCACTGTGGCTTCCTTTATCGAGAAGCTTACCACTATTCTTGATGTACCTAATTCTCCATCACCAACCCTTCTCACACTCCAGAATGACACTTACGCAGATATCGTATGCTGGACCCCTGACGGGTCTGCCTTTGACATCCGGAGCGTCACCCGCTTTACTGAAGAAATCCTTCCCCTATACTTCAAGCACCGCAATTTCTCCTCATTCATCAGACAGGTAAGCATCTTACTTAAACGGTTGAAGAGCTTTTCCAAGCCCAATTTAAGAAGGGCCACAGCAGAGGTCGTGTTGTAAGTAGACCGATGCTTTGAGGTGTTGGTTGAGCCTTTGCAGGAACTTGCAGTTGGTGCGATTTAGCTTCTTATTTAATTTGGAGTGATATGAACCTACCGTTTAGCTGAACATGTACAACTTCAATAAAATAAGAGTGTCAGAAGGCGACAACGTGTACGCCAACGAGTATTTCCAGAAATTGTCAAGGTAAACCCCTCTTCTTCTTTGGCTTCATTCGATTTAATTTTTTCATCGACCGATCATATTTATTTTTTGTTAATCAAAGTCAAGATATTTCCAAACCCTTGATAAACTCAACATTCATTATCATCGCTTATAGGAGTGAATACCGACTCATAAAGCGCAGGACGGTCGAAGAAAAAGATGATGACTCCATCATCATGTAGTCGAACCACCAGATCAACAAGGCTTTTATCGATTTGAAAGCCAAGCAGAGGGAGCTCGAGGGCGTAGTCAGACATTTGACTCAAGACAACCTGAATCTGCGACAGGAAAACCAGAAATTATGGCGTAGAGTCGATCGAAACATCAATAAGAGTGACAAGAGACTGGAGAAACTTACGCTGCTTCTTCTCTTTGGCCAGAGACAAGACGAACAAGAGCCCAGGACGCTTCCTTCTAAATACCTTGATTCCCGAGTCATCAACAACTTCGAAAACAATGCCTCCGTTCCTCTTGGAGGAAAAAATGATCTCACTCAACATCCACGAAAACGCAAGCACCTCAACAAACAGATAACCTGTGATGAAGATCATTTGAATGCTAGCCAACGGGAGAACTTCGATAACCACTCGCCCAAGCAGGTTCTCGGTAAACTCATGGACATGATACAGAGCAAAAAGGGGATCAACGATCTGAAAGGCATGCTCTCTTAACTCCTTTCCAACCACTAAAACCCAGAGCCACAGACAGGATACGCCTTAGTGGATGGGTCTAACCATAATCAGCGATCGAGTTCGACTGATTCAGGGAGTATGCGTGTGAATTAGTACGAGCTTCTAGCAATCAACGACTAATAGGCGGGAGATGTTTAAATGGAGAAATCTGAAGAACACATAGCGCACCCTTTATAGAGAGATTTGAGTGTGTTATCAGACGTGAACCTGTTTCTAAACAACGAGATAGAAGAGTAGCCTTCAGACCAAGAACTGCAGGATCTGATCAAAGGAGTTACTACTATGGATGAAGAAGATCGAATAGTCGGTTATATAAGATGAATGGGATATGATATAGTCTATATCTCTTTGCTTTTGTTATCATTTGCATTATCTCCATTCAGGATTGAAACTCTTCTGATAGTAAGTACAATCGATACATACGCGGTATAAAGTTTGAATGTCAGTTTTTTCTCTTGGCCTTTTTCTTCTTGGACACTGCCTGCTCGAAAGGGTTGGCCAGCAAGGTGATGCCTTCCACGGGGCTCAGAAACCTTATGTTATTCTTCGACTTCAGAGTGATGCTGGGTCTTTGCTAGCTCCCGTCAACTGTCTTTTTCATGAGGTTTAGGTTGGCTTTCTTCTTAAGGCTGCCAGCATCCTGTGTCAACATATTCGAGCCGATAGAGTGTATTTCAGGCAGTGTGTTCTCAGAATCACTGGGCCTCGAGGTTCTGTTGTTATTGTTGTCGGGGTGCAACGAGTTTTGGCTGGTCAACCAGGAAACAAAGCCTGTGCGTGACAGGTTATTCCAGTTTCTCCGGACCTTGGTCTCCATAAACCTGCTGCGAGCCTCAGTCTTCTCGCCAGCTTCGGTGAGCTCCCAACACTCTTCAGACTGGTGCCTGGGGGTCTCCCTATTCGTGAGAACTGTATAGAGAGTGTCTTTGAGGTTGGTCCTATTCTGTCGCATGCGAAACCTATTCTTCTGAAAGGCATCCATGAATACGGTTATTTATTTTTGCTATCGAGCCGACCTTAGCTCCTCCCTGCAAATCTGTTGGCTCCGGTACAATACTTCTGAGATCCTGGTAGAATCCCTGTCAGTCACGGTATGTGACGAGGCCTGGGGTGAATCTGCGTGGAGCTTGTCGGCCCTTGGTTTATAGTCTTACTGCCCCCCATCGTTGATACTTTCCAATTCCTTGACACGGTTTCGACGCACAAAACAGTTGATCCTACCATTATTTTTGTCAATAATTAATTATTTTGTACTTCTGAGGCAGGTTGGACACAAATGTTTTGCGGATGGTCTCTTCTTCCTCGAAGTTAATGAATGCCTTCTTCATAAAGCCTACTCGACTGCTGCTGCTCTACATTTTTAGAACCTACGTGTACACGCTGTGGTACCACTCGTACAGTTTTTTAAGGTTGGCCTCCATCGCTGGTTTGGATTCCAGTATCAGGACCTTGAGGTGGTAGTAGATGAAGTTGATCACGTACTCATCTTTCTGTTCGTGCCGGCAATCTTCTGTGCTTTATTTTGCAACGTACTAGTTCCACTTCCTGATGAGCTTGCAGAAATACGAAAAGTGGGGGTGTGTCGTAGGGTCTCTCTGGAGGTTTTGGAAGATTTCAAGATTGTAGGTCCTGAGGTCTCTGCGAAGTGGGGTTTTCTGCTGCTGTACGAGCCAGAGGACAGCCTCAGCAGGGTCATAAGGATAGTTGAAGCTGTCGTCGAGGTTAGCAAGACTAGGCACACGAATAGATGGGGACGGGTGGTGCAGAAACTCCTGTTTGTTTTTGGGGTGGGTCATTGTGTTTCTTTTTTAGAATTTTGGAAGGATGCCTGTTTTTTAAAAGTATATTTACATCTTTGTCCCGAAAATAGTACTGCCTCTCACAACCACCCCCATAATCTAAGTATTTTATACCGATCCGAATAAAACCCAATCCACCAGCACCAGAAACAACCAACCATGGATTTCGAGGAAAGATATCATGCCTTCAGCTCTATCCTGGCCAGCTACAAATAGACCACACGCTGCATGAAGATATGTGCCACTGCACTCAAACCCACCCTCACCAACGAGGAGCAACTCTGTCTATGTAACCATGTCATTACTTCCCTCGCAAAAGCCTAAGGCATTCTTTAGAAACTTGTGGGTACAATACCGCCTACGTCCTGGATGCTGTGAACAACTTTGGCCAGTATGCCGCAGAACAGAGCTTCCAACAACCCACTCGCCCATGACATTCTGGTTGCGAAAACTATCCTTATGTTCATAATAGGAAAACTGTACAAGGATTTATATGGTGATTGGGAAAAATAGCTAAGGAGGGGAGGGAGGAAAAGGAATTTATTAGATTCGTTTTTTTGAGATTTGAGAAATGGCATAGGTTGGGTCTGAGCCACGAGGAGGTAGGGGCTGGCTAGTCAGCAGCAGGACTTCTCCTTAGATTTGTTCCGCAAACACTCGTGGGCCCAGCCTTCGATATCCATGATTTCGAGGTCGTACTACAGATCCAGGAGAGTGCAGACCTTCTTGAGGAACTTGAAGTTGCCATCCACGAAAATCTACAATCTGACAATGCTGCGGATTTACCTCATAGTATTTGCTCTAGATTGCTCGGATGCCTTTTTTCCACTCAGGCATCTTACTGCCGATTGAGCCGACTGACATGCTGCGGTTGTTACGGAGGTTGTTCTAATTACGGTCTGTGATGCGATCACTCAGCTCGTTCTTGATGAGGTCCAGCTTGGTGTGCAGGCTGCGGACCAGCGAAATATAGGATTGGAGGTTCTGGTTCTTGACGCCGCGAGGGGAAGGCCGTGCAATACGCTAGATGATGCGTGCCTCGCTGATGAGTTCGAACTGGAGCATGGTGTCGTTGAAGATAGATTACTAGTTTTCCAGTTCTGTGGGCTTGCGGGTGGCCGAGATGCGCCCAGGATAGATTTTGGGGTCAGCCATTCGAATGACTATAATTAAACCATTATTACTGCCATAACCCCTCCTCTCCTATTTTTATACACACTCTCTCTTTCTCCTTCTAACACCCTCCCCAGTTTGTCGGAAGGACCCTATCCATCCTCATCTCATTGCCCAATCTTTTACTTTCTCCCATAAATAATACTCGATAAAAATTATACTCCTAGGCCACCTACAATAACTCTAACAACCATATGCTCGCCTTCGAAAATCGCAGAAGCAAAAGCCTACAGCCTTTCACCGCCCCCCCTTCTCCTAGAATAACCAACCAGATCTATAATCTCAAGACTAACATCCTCAAAACTCCTATGGCTTGGATGCAGAAATGCCCCTTGAAGTATCCTCAGGGATCAGCCCGGTACTTTCCACCGACATAGTCCATAAGCAGCAGCAGGATGGGGGCTACGGACTGTAACATTTCAAAAATGAAGTCGATTCCTCAGTTAAAAACCTTGAACGAGCAACTGTAAAAGTAGAAATAGGTGCTCCAAAAGGAGCTGAAGCGAAAATAAGAATAGTAAGACCATTATCTAATATTTATTCGCCCGTAGGATCTGGACTTGAAGATCCAATGGCCACCTTGCCATCTTTTATACTTCATCTCTTTCATGTACTATTTCATCCAACTTAAGGCCAGACTGAAAAATGCAGACTAACTCCTCAAAATCGTCAACAATCTCAACCGTGATCTCCAGGAACGCAATACACAACTCCAGCAACAGCTTGAGGACTCGGCTCGCGCATTCAATCTGCTTTTGGAAGAGGGACAGTCCCTTAAACTCAAGGTCCAGCAATATTAAACCTAGTTGTCTCGAGCAGTTACACCTAGCTCGGATCGACATTCGATCTCCGAAGAGTTCGAGACTGGGGAACTGGATCGGATGAGCGAGACTCTCAACAGATTAGCCGTGGAGTGCATTATTCTCAAATCCGAAATCCTCTCGAAAGCAGCATTTGTGGAGAATTACAAAGCGATAAAGGTACAAGATGATGTAGAGAAGAGCGAACTAGCAGATATCATAAGCCAAAAGGACAGGATAATATAATCGCTACTCTAGGCAGTGCAGAAGAAGGACAAGGCATCAACAGAGGGGACAGAATAAGAGAACACGCGGGAAGATAAGTATGGAGTACACGTGAATCTGGACAATGCACACTATCGTACAGACAATCCTGGGCTCTCTGGAGGTATCTGAGCCCAGGCTAAAAGCTACAGGACTAACTAGTAGTATTGGAGATAAGCCAAAGAGTATTTTGATATGAGGAGAGGAGGTTTTATTTTTTATCGTTAAAAATACTGCAGTTATTACTTTTTTGTTTCATTCCGAATAAAGAGCCAAACGATCCCATGAATAATAAAAACCAGATCAAACTCATCATCCCCACCCTCAAGGAGCCCGAACTCTTCAAACTCCTTGACTCTTACCTCGCCCACTCCACCACCAAAGTAGAAAGGTCCATCAAGGAAATCTCCTACAAGTGTTTCGAGTGCACATGCAAAATCAGGAACAGGACTGCCACCGGCTACGGACGCAACGACACCGAAAGTGTAGCCAACTGTGTCCGCAACCTCATGGAAATCATACTCGAAGATGACAAGGCCGTCACCTTCATGCGGGATTCCTTCAAAAAAAGTACGACTCCTACATTTTCATGTTCGTTCGCGACTCAGTGGGTTATATCGGATTCGACTCCGAGGCGGAGGACTTGGCTGTGCAGTACTCTTCGGTCAATAACAACAGAAAGCAGCTGCAGCCCAAAGCTCCCTTGGGCCTGAACAACAGTGTTATGAACACCAGCGTCACCAAGAACAGCACCGACTCCCTGCTCAAGTCCAAGCTGAAACAAGACATCTTCGAACAGCTCAACTGTACATTTTAAACTTGCTTACTCTAATTTTGTAGTGGACAATCTCAAAATCCCCAATCCCAACCAGACCATGAAGACGAAGACCCACGAATCATACCTCACCCAGTCGGTCTCGCAAGAATAGGATCCCCGTATTGCCGAGCTCGCCAAGGCTAATGAGTATATCCAGGAACTGGAGAAGCTCATCAAGCAGGCTATGCAACAGAATCTATCCCTCAAAACAGCCCTAGATGAGACTAGGAAGAAGTAGGTCCAGCCAAGTGTGTTGACGATGAGCGTGGACCACGCACCCCTAATGGAACAAACGCAGAACTACAACAACATGATGATCTTCAGCACCAAGAACATGCTAGGCAAGAATAACCGGAGTATCTCGGTGGAGAACAAAGGGTTGGTGGGCAGGTCAAGCTTTGGGCTGAGTGCATCCCAGAACAACAACAGCAGCACGAACCAAATGTAGATACTATCGGAGTCTGTGAACTACGCAGTGGCAGCCAAGAAAATGGTGCCTCGGCTGAACTTAGAGGTGCTTCCGAACTACCACGGCAAATCGAACAAGAGTCTAAACCAGTCGCTGCTGGAAGCGTACGAGAAGAAACAAAAATGAAAACAAAATCCCCCAACTTCTTATTTTTATTCTGGTGCTCTTTGTCCTTCTTAGATTTTCTCTGACAAAACCCACTTCTCTTTTTCTACTCCTTTATTCCGAGTGCACCGAGTTCTACTTTTGTAGTTGCTCGATATATAATTTCCCAACACAATATGAATATCGCCTAACAGCTTTAATTGTCTTCATTTGTTCATTATTTTGACCAGTCCAACCTCATTTTCAAATTAAAAAAATTGGCCACCTCCCCAATTACCATCTTGGGCAGTCTCTCTTGGTCTATAATACACTAAAGTATATAAGCTACCTCCCAGATGGATCCTGTTAAAATCGAAGACGACTCCATCACCACTTCCAAAAAAAGACTATACACTCTTCAGTCCGGAGAACAAGAGTCCTCCTTCAGCTCCAAACACCCCCTATAATCATCATCCAAACACCACCCCGACGACTCCCATCCCGAAGATTCAGAAAGCTGCGACATTACCGAGTTCAAACGATAAATATAGAAGAAGTACTCAAGGTCCGTGGCCAATAAAATCTACAGCTTTCCTCTCAGGATATTCAGCAACCACTTTGTCAACAGTCCTGGTCTGTCTTTCTCCCAGCAGATCTAAGAGCAATAGGAGTACTTCAGTGAGGACAGCGACCTGGACTCGTTGGAGGACGTCGAAATGTACGAACTAGGCAGCCAGAATGCGGAGCTCTTCAAGAAATCGCAGCACCGACACTCTAACACCACTTCTGACCAAGATGAGAAATTCGACATCCTATTCAAACGCAAGCGCTACCTAGAACAGAAGTCCTATGAATAAATCAAAAGAATCAGGGACAAGTCCAAAGAAATCAAACGCAAGTATGTAGACCTGCTCCACAAAATCGACAGAAGTCTCAGCAAGAACCGACAAGTCCACACCAGCCACAGCCAGAATAATCAGAGCGATAGCAGCCAGCACAACAATAAGAAGACGGGCATTGTTACTCAAGGGCCAGGTGTGAGTAGCTCACTGAAGAACAACGTCAGCCACCAATCTACCAATAGGATATCGAAGCAGACCGCGAGACCGATGGTGACGGAGAGTGGGGTGCACGACAGCAAACAGCTAACAGCCATGAACCGGCTGAGAACGGAACCGGACTAAAGCCTGCAGACTACCTACCGGATTCCGTCATTCAAGCTGAAGAAGTGAAGAAATCTAGCCAATCATTTTTCATTTAGTGCATACCTTTCTATTTTTTGTTTTGCTGATGGATTGATTCTCGCTCTGCTGTTGGTCAAACTATCCTGTAAATTTTAATTGTGATTCAGACATAAACCCTCTGCCACCATGCACGCAGAATCCCACGACAAGAACCCCTATACAGTCCTCCAGGTCTCCAACGACGCCACCTCCGAACAAATTAAATAAAGATTCCTGCTCCTTTCTAAAACCCTGCACCCCGACAAACAACCCCCTGAAAACTATGATATCGCAAAGGACTATTTCACCAGAGTCGACAAAGCCTACAAAGCCATATCCACACCCATGAGACGTTACGTGTTCCACAAGTTCGGGATGGACGCTATCGAAATAATAGACTAGTTCACGTATGACTTCGAACCTTTCGAAGAAAAGTGGCAATACCATAAACACGATATCGATGAACTCATCTTCTACCACTATTTCAAAGGTGTGGCTTCCTACATGGGCCAGAAGTCAAAGGCAGAGAACGTAGCCCATAGTAATCTCACAGAGCTGATCAAGCCCTCGTTGTCGTTCAGAAAACGCAGTCCTACAATTACCAGGTAAATACTCATGACCAATTAGTAAACTAAAAACACATTACCAACTTGTTAAAGGCTTTAGCAATGAGATGATCTATTCCTGCGCACTCCCAGAAGGTTACGGATTCCAGAATCACGTTTCCCTCCAAGTCCAGAACAGCCTCAAAAACTAGGATTCAATCACTCTTAACCTCATCGCCCAGCGCTCAGTCATCTACGATATCTACATAAAAAACACCGTCCTTCTTAACTCCAAACAGGGTGCAACCTACGAAATGGTCTTAACTAAAGCACTTTACCCTGGGTTCTTTCTTAAACTCACACCTCTTACTGTCAACTCTTCAGGATTAATTGGCCAGCCTAGGATTGGATTCGAAAAACATCTGAGCGGAGATGTTCAAGTCAACGTTGACATGTCTGCCAATGATCTCAGTTTAGACGTAAGCCAATAAGGTGCCAAGAGCGGCAAGAATATGTAGCTAGCCTTCAATCCTCTGGGAAACTCAGTTTCAACAGGATATTAAATCGAACTCGAGAAAAACTGTCGCGTATTCGTGGGCGGATCAGTCCAGTTTGGGTATCAAGGTAGTGGTACGAATATAAGCTTCATGGGCAACTACGGTATCAAGATGATGTTCAGAGATGACATCAAGTTGTAACTAAGGAGTCTTCTTGGGGCGCAGAACTACCTTGACTTCCGTATCACAAAAGGAACCAACGTCCTCAGAATTCCCATCTTCACGTCAACGAGTATGTTTGACTTCGAACTCTGCAAAATCTTGGTGATCTTCGGTTTCTACAGCTTCTTCAGATACTTCAAGCACTACAGGACCAAATCTGACAAAGCTAGATCCATCAAGTATAGCTTCAACAGGCTCACGGACGATCGAAGCAAATTTAGCCGTCAGACGGCGGATTCCCACGAAAAATAGCAGGAAATCTTTGAGTTCGAAGCTCGAAGCAAAGGACTCGTCATTCTCAAGGCTTTCTATGGTAGTAGTAAAGCTATCAAGCATTGGGCACGGATATACTCGGCTAAGCAATTCAATGTCGTCAACGATGCTAGTGTCTAAGGATTCAAAACAGCCAGAGACTTAGAAAAGGTTTTATTCATGCGCAACTAAGACGAGATGATCGATGTCACCTAACTAATACAACTAGGAGTGAGGGGTGCAGAGATCGAGAACTACGGACCACGAACCTTCAATCCCTGTCTTGACGAAGATGAGAAGCCAGTCCTCTGGGTAAAGTACTATCTTCGAGGGAAGGTCGTAAATCAATTCTTCGACTCATCGGTTCCCCTGACAATCAAGAGCAAGAGAGCACATTTGGGATCGAGACAGCTAAAGAATTGGGTACAATCCTTTAGAGATAGGCAACTGTTCTGATTCAAGAATAAAGGACAAGCTTAGAGTTTTATTTTGTATAAAGATAATGGAAAAAAGCGAAAACTACTATATACTATTCATGTTATTTCAGTCATTTTGACTGCTATAACATCTTTTTTGTTTATGGGATTAGCTTTTCATCTTCAGCGAGTGTATCTCACCCCAAATAGCTCTCAGTTCATAATCAATTGATTTGTTGGTACTACTCTCCAGCGAGTCCTCGTTGTTGGATTTTGGTTTTCTGGCGAAGCTTCCTATGTTTGCCCCCATCTTTTTTTTCTAGGCCAGTCCGTATCTATTCAATCGCTCCTAGCTGTTCTCGATTATAGTTTTACTCAGGTTTAGGCTTTCTGTACTAGTCAGTCTATTTTTCCTAATACTGCCTGCCTTGGGTCTAGTTGGGATGCTGATTGGTTATCCTTTCGTGGTTGAAATAGATTTGACATAGTCGTCGACTTCCTCGATAGACTGGAAATCATAGAATCCGAGGAACGGAGCAGGGGATTTATGCTTTTTGGGGACTGACGTGTGTTTTTTAGTTGTTTCAGAATCATTTGGCATACGCTATTGTTTAAACTGGCATACAGGAGGATGCATCGGGGTATACAAGCTAGCAGCTGAAGCCGATTTCTGGAGTTTAGTAGAACGTGTGTTTGGTTGATATTTTTCTGAGGACTTTATAGTTTTAATTCGCTGTTTAAGGGCAGCTGTCTATTTTCTTGCTTTTTTGATTTCGCCACCGCATTACTTCAGGAGTTTCTTTAATTATTTCAGTTATCTCTGCCTCACCGCCTCTCCCATCGACATACCGTACTCGTAATAAACCCTATTATTCTCGACGAGGGGGGTGTTGCTAGGCTTACCCATCCCTTCGCAAGTTCTTCCACACATTAATCCGTAGTTTGCTTGAACTTTATTATCATTCCTCCAATCGTAATACTCAGAACTGATTGAAGGTTTGCTAATATTTCCAACTTGCTATTCGCGGAGGCAGATGAATCGCCTCAGGTCCTCACGAATTAGTCTGTGCGCCTAGGACAGTTGAGAACTCGGACACTGTGTGGATCGAGAAGGAATGGTATAGCAACTCGAGAGACGGTCAGTAGGGGGCTGATGGTTTTTGGATTATAGGTTGAGAGGGAGATAGGGCGGGAGAGTGTGAGAGATGGGGGAAGGCGGTACAGACAGATAGGGGTATTGCCTAGAATTCGCAGAGTAGTCTTACTAGCCCTCAAAGGCAGGCAGATATTTGGACAAAGGATTTTAAAGATGACTCATTTTTCAAACAATCAATGAATCTTTTGTTTTTATGATTCCATTTTACTTTGACTACAAAATCCAGAATGAACAATGCTACTGTCTTCCCAAAATTGCAATTTCCCACTTACTCTCCTTCCTCTTCAAACAAAGTAAAAAGAGTGGCACACACACGAATACCGACATCTTCGAACAATATCAAATGAACCCTCGCATCGGGTTCGCTAGCTCCATCTTCTTCAGGTATAAGGTAGCCTTCTTAGATTTGTCTGCCTGTGGGCTCAGAAGAGGAGTCACCGTCCCTCCCCCAACAACTCCTTTGGTTTTACGCTTCATGATCTTCTCATCGAATAGCCCTTCCTAGTCTACATCTTTTCTCTTCTCGGTCTTGGAGGTATTGTTGGGTGATTTCAGGTATTCTGACTTGTTCTTTAGCAGCTTAGGCGGAGGGCTTTGGATACTTGGGTCTTTTACTGAGGTTTTGGACTTTGATTTGCGCTACTTCAGAGAAGCACTTTTCTGTTTAATTATGCTTGAATTTTTCTTTTTCTTCTTAGGACCCTAGCTATTGTTATCCGAATGGATAGTCGCACTCGTCTTATTGGTCTTTTCCTGGGGTTTCTCGCGGGCCGGTTGTTATTGGAGCACCTGCAGACTGATCAGTTCGCGAACGATGAAGCATCCAATCAGATTTCGACTGGGATCAAATAGGTTGATGTGGTATTTCAAGTCAGTCCTGCGTAAGAGTACGAGTTCGAGACCGTCATGGGCATCGGCAATGACCCATGCAGCATATTTGTTATCTCTGATGATTTCAAGCTTGATAGTCTTGAGGCGGTCGAGAATGGGGATGAGAAGGTGAGTTTTGGCGAAGAACGATGCTGGGAAGGGAGTAAGAGTGACGGGACCGGTTTAATATGGGATGTTCATGAGCCTGCAAAGAATGAGCTGGTTCTAGCGATTAGCGAAGCAGGCATCAAGGATCTATTTTGCGTAGAGATTGCGGCAATCTGACAAAGGTTAGAGTAATTATGGGTGCTGATGCATTTTGGATGGCATTAAAAAAGTGGTGCAGTAAATAGGGTAAGGAATACGAGTAGGTACTGGACTTGTCGGTCAGGAGAGAGTTATGCAGGCTCTCCAGACTCGTAGTTTAGAGGATCGATTTGCTGGACTTCTTCGACTCGAGGATCTTATTCATGTTCGCTGATATTTTATTTCAGAACTTATTAACTATTTTCCTTATACTTCCACCAACTAACATATGCTTTACCTCCTAGGTTATGTATACACTATCTCAATCACTCAGGCATCTCTACATAAGGTATGTGCTCCATCTCCCAAGACATGCAAACACACTATCACAGTCTATTGATCTTGCGCCCCATATCCTGTACCGTATTCAGAAGGTTGTTGTAGTTCGTTGTGTGTCTCTTCTCGGCCTCCTTCTCCACGATAATGATGCCGTTCTCGATATGCACATTGTCCTCGCCAGCGATCTTCAGCAGGGGCTTCAGGATTGTCCTATCCCATACTTTGTCTTCCTGGAGCTCGATCTTCCTTTTGCCGTAGCTTTCAACCTTGCTGACGACGTCTTCCTCCTTCATCTTGAGGAAACCGGCAGCCTTTTTAACTTCGATCCTGGAGTAGTATTTCAGGATGGTGTTGAAGTTGATCTTCTTCAAACTGAGGAATCGTCCATACAGGTTGCTGTAGAACTCTGAACAAAGTGTCTTTTCGTTGACATATCTCGGCAGTCCGAAGTTTACAAGTTCATTAAAGGTGTTGTCATCGAACTGTTTCAGCTTCTCCAGCTTGTCATAAAGAGACTCTTTGTATGTTCTGTCCTTGGTCTTGATACCGGTCGATCTGAGAAGTTCCAGAATAGCAAGAGGGGACTCGTTGCCTTCGAAGACATGGGCCAACGACCAGAGAGCCAGAATTCTCTCGAACAGTCTAGTATTAGTCCTGTTAGCTAGGGACTTGGAAAAGAATTTGGAGTAGTTGTCGCAGAAGACAGCAATCGTTTCTGCGAGTTTGGCTGCTTCGAGGTACTTCTCCTGCATGAAGTAGCAGAAACTGGCGTGGAAAAAGAGGTTCATCTGGCTTCCCAAGGCTTTGGAGAAAATGATTGTATGGTCCAAAGAAATAACTTGGATCAGGGCCAGAGCCTCATCATACTTTCCAAGATGAGTCAGGATCCTGAATTCTCCGATCAAAGCATAGTAGCCAAATAGTTCACGGGTGTCAGGTTCAGCTGAGAGCACGAGTTTTCCCCCAACCACCAGAGGGCTGTAAAGATTTTGGAGGACGGCACGTATTTTGTTGGGCAACCAGATAGTTTTGTCGAGAGTGGTATCATTTCTTCTGGAGCTAACTGTGTAGAACTGGTAGGCAAACTCGTCTACGATATCCCAGATCCAGCCTGCAGGCAGTGCGATCTTCTTCTGTTCACGCTGGGCCACATTCTCGAAAATAGAGAGGTAGTTTTCCCAAGACTTTTCAGCCAATGTTCCGACACTGCCTTCACGCTCTTTTGGGAGGTTCTTGAACTGGGGCCTCAAGATGAGTTCATTATAGATATATTGACTTGTGATGTTGGCTTCGACGTCAAACCTTTCTTCAATTTCCCATGGTTCAGGCCATTTGCGGTCTCCTTGGAAATGGCCATGAGAATAGCAGGCTGCCTGGTACTAGACTTCATACAGTAAGAAAAGTTCCTGGGGTTTGCCTTCCTGGAGATATTGTTGAAGTTTAAGGAGGAAGTCCTTGGCGAAGACTTCAGGGTCAGGTTGAAGGACTGGCCTGACACCATCAAGACGGTTTTCAGGTAGTGCTTCGAGGTCAATGTGGAGATCGAGATATTCGACACCTGCGCTCATGTGGTTATGGTTGGAGTTTACAAGTTGTTGTATTAAAGGATTATATTAGATAGGGATATGTCGCTATTTTCTATTTTTTGAAAAGGGGTAGTGCGCGATGCAAGTAGAACCGAGAGTGGATAAATTCACACTATAAAATCACTAGTTCAGCCGGTTCGCTAGTTCTGATAGCGACTCGCTCAAACCTGCCACCACGAACTAGTACCCTGCCTCCACCTGCAACAACTACTAGTCTTTTTCTTTCAGCTTCTCCCGCAGGAACTAGATTTATGCGTCTTTGTTACGCAGAATCGCCCCTTCAAACTCAATATCGAACTCTTCGCCGTCTTTATGCTCGCGGATCGAGGGGTTTGCATCCCCCACTTTCTTCAGCAACAGATGCAGGATTTCATAGTTATGCAAGACGTCCTCGCCGACTTCTTCCTCCTTGCTCAATCCCCCCTCTTCACGGTGCATGTGAATGTCTTCATCGAGTTCGTTCGTGTAGGCTTTAAGCCGTAGATCGCTACTCAGAATAGAAGCCAGGTACTCCAAAGTCTCGCTCTGATAGTAAGGGTTCATTGTCAGAGGTTCGGCTGAAAGAGTATGCAGTACGTTTTGCATCATCTAAGTGCTCGTTAATTCTCTGCCAGAGTTCTTCGCTTTTCTGGTGACTCCTAGAAAGAACGGCTAGTTTTAACTAAAATCCTCAACTATGGTTGAGGTCGTGACGCGAGACTATGAGAAATCATTCGGTTGGATATTAAGTGCTCTCGGGCGATCTTCGTTGGATTCATAGACCTAATAGGAGACGTAGGGTTTAGAGGTAGGAGTGGAGATTTGTGTTTGTTTGGGCATTTTCGGGAGAGTGCGACTGAAAGGTTGGGGATTGTTATTTGGGAGGCTTCCGATCCAGTCGTTGTCGGGGAGGCTCTCCTGGCTGGAGGCAGCTTTGAATTTGTGGTGGCTGCCGGAAGAAGGGTTGCTAGAATACTTCCTAGTGTTCATTGGGCAGAGAACTCTACTATAACGAGAACTAGAGGTGAGACTAAAAACTGAATTATATCACTAATTTTTATCTGTTTTCTTAATTTTATTTATCCACAAAGTCGATCTACGATAGCCCATTGCTTTTCATACATACAAATATGGTCTGTGTTGCCAAGTCAATTTCTGACGCCTACCGACATCAATCCACGCTCCCATCCAATGACCCACCCTCCTCCTTTTTCTAGCCACTCAAAATAATACTTTCACTTTGGCTCATAATTCTTGACGATCTTCAGTCTGAAATCCCTATACCCGTTTATGTACAGTTTTTAATGAAGACTCAAAAGATCAAAAGCCTAGCCCTGACGCTCTGGTTAGAAAGGGTTATGAATAACGATCGGACTCGTGACTGGAAGACTAGGCCTGTATTTTGTAAGAGATTGGATTTGTGTCAGTTGGGCAATATATATGACAATATCTGTTTGTATGAGTGTGGGTTTAAATTTAAACTAGGCTAACTAATTTGTCCCGTATAGCTTGTACACGACTTAGATATACAAGATTGTTGGGCAACGTAGCACGAGGAGCGTTCTACCCCAACCCATAATCCGAGCGTTGCTTTATACACAATGTGTTGCCAACACTGGGAAGTTACTAAGCACTACTACCTTTCAAAATAGTCTGAAGGTTTAACATTATCAGTCTTTTAAATTTTTAAAGCCTCAAATCTCTTAATCTATTCGTTCATTTGGCTGCCTTCGAGCCAGCCCCTTTTCTTTAGAAAACTCTGCACACTTCTTGACACCTGCTTGACTCCCCATCTCATACTCGTCCCCAGCAAATGCGAGCTACAGCCACCCATATCTACTGATAGAATCAAGTATTAAGGGAGCCTTGAGGTGCAGCTGACAAATATATAGACTGTAAAGATTAAGCATTTTGAATATGTGGTTGAATATTATTTTTCAAATGGGTTGATAATGGTTTGAAAATGCGATGAAGCTGTTAAGTAGGCAGAGTGGGCCAGACAGGCGGCTTTGTGGAGGGTTATGGTTTTGGGGTTGGGAAATGAATAAGTCGGGACCCATATATAATAAGGATTTTTGGATGAATAGAAATGACATTCCGGTCTGTCTGATTACCCCATTTTTCACCTTTAATTTCTGCTTTGAGTTGCCCCATCCTCCATAATCATTATTTATAAATTCTTCACTCCCGTCCCCCTCCGCCTGCACAAACTGCCTGTCGATGCTCCTCCCTAACATTAAGTATAAGACCACCCTGTGCCGCAACTGGCTCTCAAGTACTCCCTCCCCTCGACTCCCCTTCCTCTCCCCGTATAGACCTGGATTGCCCCAAAATTCACAACTGCTTCTTCGCCCACGGCGACAACGAACTCCGTACTCTTGAACAGGTATCCCTTCTTAATCACGCCTTTATTCCTTACTCTGCTCACAACCTACCTTTTCAAATATTACGAATAACCTAAAAATATAAACCGTCACTCCTTTGCATTTTTACGTCTTTTTCGTCCTCCTTAACGCTTCCTACATTGCTCTACCTTATGTCTACTGATCCTTTGCCTATGCCCTCTCCCTGTCCTATGACGGTTAACACTGCTGATATGTTGGCAGTACATAATCCGAGGTAGGAGCAGAGCCGCCAGAGACGTTGTTTATTGAGTCAATTCGTTATGGGATTGATTACTCAGTAATTAAGTGCGAGTGTCATTTAGGCTTAACGACAGTTTCCAACTTGGCATCAGGATTTTGTTCATATTCTTTTGTTTTAGTTCTCTCATTTAGTTTCTTGATGACCATGATTGACTTTATCTTTGATTCGAATGACTGTAGAACACCAATGACATCAGTCAGCAGCTCAAAACCAACCCTATGTACACCCTCTACAAGGTCAAGGATCCTGAGAATTTCAAGACTGTCCGCTGCAAGTTCTACTCTAAAGGCGAGTGCATGCTCGGTGAAAACTGCACCTTCGCACACAAGAATTAGGAAATCCGCCACAAACAGGCCAACCGCCTTGCCCACCAATCCTACTACCTCCCCTCCCAATACTACAACTACTACTCCTACACGCCATACTATCACCCCTCCATGCAGTGCTACTCTGATGCCCCACTTTCGGAATTGCCGCTTGCGGTGCAGAACCTGTAGAAGTGCGAGGATGAGACTCTGGACGAGACGACGGACGAGATAAACTCTCCGTTGTATAGGAAGACCAGATTGACGGGGGAGTGCGAGAGTAAGGAGTGAAGGGGAGGTGGCTGTGCGAGAATTAAGCAATTTCGGAGAGTGGCGATGATATATTTTATCTGTATGGATAAGACCTTATTTATTTTTCGTTTTCGCTGCAAGATATATGATTTGTGGAATATGGCTCTATCTGAGATCAAGAACTTTCCGGGCAAAGATTAATATTTGGTGATGTTCGCAGGTGCAAGTAACGATACTTTAGAAAAGTGCTGGGAAGTTAGATAAGTGCCAACATCAGTAAATCGAAGGAGACTGGTTCAGCTGCAGCACCTACATCTTCTGCACCACTCGCCGGTAGAGGTCCCCGTCGACTTGCTTCTTCTCTCCGATCCCTCGCGACATTATTTCTTCCAGTCTAGATTCCACCGCGAACCCTTCGTAGTTCCGTGTCTACATGTGGTACTCGTACAGCTCCTGCAGCTGGAAGTATGTCACCAGGTAGTCCAGGCACACCACTGCACCGTCTGTGTGGTGTTTGTCCCCGTAACTCTGTTTCGACATCTGGATGGCTGAGTTAATCTCTCGCATATAAGTTGTCAGACCGGTTTTGAAGCTTCTAGAATTGTGTGGGGCTGCATGGTCCTTCTAGGCTGAGCTGGAGCTGCGGTACTGCGCAGAGTACTGTCGTACTACCGACTCGTATCTTTCCCATTCTTCGCCATCCACGAACTCTCGCCACCCTGCCACTAGAATTAGATTTTCCTTGGTTGTTAGTAAGTTTTCATGAAACTCGATCTGTCTGAGCAGCTCGCTCTGGAAGAGGCTAATGAGCTCAGTGATCTTGAGTGTGGGCAGTTGCAACCGTTTCAGCAGCTTCTGAATCTTACTGTTCAACCTGCAAAAATGTAGCAAGGTGGACAGGATTTCCAGAATCGAGAGCTTTGGTGAACGCTTTTGGCTGATGTCTGCTGCAGTTTGCATGCTTTCCCTGTTCTCAGGCTTGGTTTTATTGTTCTGGTTGTGCATCACAATCTTCAGCTACTGCAGCGGGTTCCGATGGGTGGCCGAGTTGGATGATACCTTGGGGACTTCCAAGAGACAGATGTCCTGTTTGGTAGGGATTTTAGTGGTGGAGGCATGCTGCTGCAGGGTTACTCTTTTGGACCAAGGATGGGACATGATGTCAGCAAGACTGATCCGTTTGAATTCATCAATTTAGAGCATTCGCATAATGAGGTCTTTGAGGTCGTTAGAGATAGAAAGAAGGTCGTATTTAATGTTGTTCTGCTGCACCTTTTCTTTGAGTTCTTGCTCGTTCCTGCACTGCCAGGGCGGAGTGCCAGCCAGTAGTTCGTAGCTCAGGACACCCAGACTCCAGATATCATTTTTGGGTGTGTAGACATTGCTGCGCATGGCTTCAGGAGACATGTACAGAGGAGTGCCCACATTGTACTTTTCGCGAACGGTGGTAACACATTCCTTTACAAATCCGAAGTCAGCGATCTTTATTGTTCCGTCCTTGAGAAGGATATTGGCAGGTTTGAGGTCCCTGTGGATATAGCCCATGTCGTTAATTTTTGAATATCCTGCGAGTATCTCGAGGAACACGCCTGTGAAGTACTCCTCGGTGAACCTTCCTTTGCGTTTGAGTTGGGAAGCGAGGTCGCCCTCGTTGCAGTACTCGGTTATGATGTAGTGGTTGTTCAAAGTAGTGTAGTTGTTGTAGCACCGCAATAGGTTGGGGTGGTTCGCCTTCTTGAAGAAGTTAATTTCGCTGTCTAGCATGCCTCGCGAAATATCATCCTTCAGAAACTTGAGCTCTATGACTTTAATAGCCACCTTTTAATCTATGTGCGTGGGAACAGGCGAAGGTTAAGATGATGGGCTTACTGCTGAGGTCGTTAATGCCCTTGTAGACGGTGGAACTGAAACCCTTGCCCAGGACTTCATTCATGCTGAAAGAATAGTGCTCGACCTTTTTGCGGAGGGGAGCAGTGGTGGGGGCATCAGAGAAGGGGTGACTGGGGAGGAGAGTGATAGGTTGAAGGAGCATGAATTAAAATATAGGCGTTCAGGTTTAGTGTATGAAGTAAAAATTGGTTATGCCATTTGAATTGAGGAGTGCTTTTTCAAAACACACTACTTGCAGAAAACTCGACATTTTCTCAATCGGCTCTCCCGAAGCAGCCATACTCTGTTGGCATTACTTGGACGAACTGCATATTAAACTGTCTAACTAAATTAATAGAACATCCCACTCTTTTTGTCTGCAAAACAGACAATACCAACACATACCTTACACAGGGTTTTAATTCACACAAAAGATTGTCTTCAGCCCCTTTTCTTCAGCCCAGGGCCACGCCTTGTCCTCCGAACGCCACAAACTATCTCCTGTTTTCTATCTGGCTGTTCGGGTTCCGGTACTAGAAACTGCGAGGGGGTGCAGCCATGCTGGGGTTGCCTCGCTGCTCGCCACCTGGCTGTTGCCCTTTGCTGGAGAGTTAGTTATAAATGTAGTAGCCCAGTATGCTGTTTGCGAAGTGCCCAACCATGAAGAGAATCCACCAGACGTTGTTCATAGTGTTATTGCCCCAAGGTCGTTCTATAGAATAAGTTATTAGGATAGGGTTGTTACTTCCAATGACGAGAAGGCCGACTTGATCGATTGCGCTGAGGGCTGAGATGAGGCTGAAGAGGGCGAATATAGAGATGTAACGTCGATCTTGGTAGTAGTAGGTGAGGACGAGTGCCAGAGCAAGGAAGATGAGGACGATGAAGTTGGAAGATTTGAGTACGAACCCGAGGACAGCGAGGAGGAAGGTGAGGATAGCAGCCGCGATGAGATAAGTATTGGCAGACATGGGAGAGGTACCGAAATATATGTAAATGTCTATAGCAAAGTAGATGGGAAGATTAATGAATAAGAGTCTGCAGGGAACATGCAGGCTAGATCGATAATAGATTAGCTAGATTAAAGCAGCAAGCATCTGATGAAGAACTATGTGTGAGTATCCTGTTGCTATATGTTATAAATATGGGACTCAGCCAACATATACAGGTGGGCAATAGCGATTTCAAAGACACATCAACGAATAGTTTTCTGCTCATAATCAATATAAAACTAAATTGCCTCTAACTACCACCACGACACCCCAGAAATATGAGCGAAGAGGAAATCGACCAAGCACTCACCAAAATCGAACTCGAAATGGTCCAGCTCCTTGACGAGAGCAAGGCACTCACGAACCAGGACGACAAGTGGTTCATCTAATAAATCAATGCCAAAAAACATGCCTCTAACGGCTAACTGGGTAACTCCCCTCCTTCATCACAACCCCCCTCACATCTTCCACAGTATACCCCAAATACGATAAAAAGAGTTGCTACTACCAGGAGTTTTGGAAAGTCTTCCTCCTCAACGAAATTCTCATCGCCAAAGTCAAGGACTTCTCTAACACCAACAAGAAACTGGCCGGTCAAATCGAACAAGTCGATGTAAGCCCTTCGATACCACTTTTTAATTCCTGCTCGTGGTTCCTGGAACTTCAGCTCACTGGCATTCCTAGATCCGGCTTCTGATCATCTAACCTTCTTTAAACTGGTTCTAAAAGTATCGTTTACGGTTATAGGATTTGCAAAAAGAGTGGACCAAGATATGGGGGCTCAAGACCAAGAAGAAACTGCGGAGAACTTCAGACATGATCGACAAGAACTTCACCTGTCCCTTCGACCGGTGTGGCAAGAACTACGGTTCGGACGTCGCTCTCAACATGCACATGAAGCTCAAGCACAAGAGCGGCACCAAGACGGAGCGGGAGATGCTGGCCAAGGAGGTGTGCCTGGCCGAAGAACGGGGCGAAAAAGTGTGTGTGAATCTGAACTTTCCTCCAGGCTACTTGGAGGAGTTCCGTTAGAACTTCCGAAGAGAAAACAGACAGTGAGAACGAGCTGCCCTAATTCAGAAACATATATATTATCTATTCACACCTTTTCAATCTAACTTCTGCCTGGCACTCTTGCCCACACTCCCTCCTCTCGTCAGAACATATCAGCGAACCCCCTTTTATATAATAACTCGCCAATATAAGTTCCAAGCCTCGGGACACGTACAGCTGGATGGGCCTGTCTCCTTGATTTTTGAATTTAAATATTACAATACTCTAATCCACAGCAATAAAACCATCCTTAGAAACAACCACTAGCCGATGGACCCACCTAAATCTACGACTGGCTGGCAGAATCCCTTCGTTGATGTCTTCAAGGCATACAATGTCTTCAGCCTGGCCTAAAACGCAAAAGGCAATATCGAAGTCGTCCATGTACCAACCTAAACCTCACATTTCTCATTTTTACACTCAAGGATACTGGCATCGCTCGCAAAAGCATCAAACTTGTCGGCTTCACGCCTAGCTCCACCACTATTAGCTTCAATACCCCTAATGCCGATCTCACCGGAAGATATGTACAATACCCTGCTCACAATTTCCACGACATAGCTGTACGTTGAACTGCTGCCGAGCCCCGAGCGCCCCTTCGCTCTGCACATCGACCTTGCGATCCAAGATAGAGACGTGCCGACGAAATTGACCCTAACCAATATGGAAAAGGACTATTCAGTTTCAGGAGGGAATGTAAATGCTTTTAGAAAATTACGACTTCAATTTCTGTTTTGGTATAGGTTCTGAAAATACCTTTACTTGCCGAGAGAAGAATCTGGACTGTGTTCTGCATCGATATCGAATACCATCTGGAAAACTTTGGGCTGTTCACCAAAGGGGCCGTGAAGACCTTTAAGGGGTGCCATACAATCAAGTCCATCCAGATCTGTGCCAACATGACAGTAAGGGGTATTTATACCAGTCCCCATGTGTTCGACTGGAACAGTCTGCCCAAGGAGTTGTCATTCAAGCTACCCTCGGGTGGGAAGTGGAAAGACGCCTATAACTTCCTTTATTTGCCACCCTCAATCGAACCTGAGAAGGTTCGACTACAGGCACGAAAATAGGAGCAAACAGTCGAACAGACTAATAATAAACTACCTAGTGCCTAAAGCAGCAAGAAGCAACAAGCTGCTGAAATAGTCAGAATGGGACAGGACAGGCCTTCCACTTCTCTATTCCCCTCCGAACAGTTTCTCGAACTAAACTATGCTCTCGCTTTCTCCCCACTACACAATCCTGACCTCATCTACAAGGAGGATGACACCATTTACTATAGCTCAGGCAGTCTTGTAGTAGTGAAAACACTGCCAAGCGGGTAACAGACATTCCTTCAGGGCCACACAGACTACATCTGTGCCATGGATTCCGTCTAAAACTGGATTGTAACTGTGCAAAGGGGTAGGGCTATCGTGAGAATCTGGATCGACCACAAGTGTATCAACAGTTTCCAAGCTCCTTATGAGAAGGTCCAACAGATTAGATTGAGCTATAAGAAACATCTGGTCATGGTTGGCACAGACTCTTACAACAGGCAGGTTGTCATTCTTTTCGATATTTCAGACATCTAAACCAAGAAGAAACCTACTTTCCTGGCGAAACAAGTCAGTGACTTTAATATCTTGACCCTCAAGTTTAGCCCAGTCGAGACTGACAAGCTCGTCTCATGTGGTCGAGAAAATATCAGATTCTGGAGAGAGAAAAACAACCACTTGCCAGGATCACCCGTAATCTTGAACCACCATGCAAGAAACACAGTCTTCACAGTGCTTGATTTTGAGTTTGTGTATGACAGCCCCAATCCAGTCGCTCTCAAACAGAAGGTACGCAGGGTGTTTGTTGGTAGTCAGAGTGGTTTGCTGTTCCAAATCGGCTACCAATCCCACGAACTGGAAGAAGTCTACAAGATCCATGATTCTGGCATCTGTGCTATTGTTCTTGGTGCTGGGTTCTGCGTAACTGGCGGATAGGATCAGGTCCTTAGAGTCTGGCCCTTAGACTTTACTGAGTACATCCTTGAGGCAGAGCACGAGGGAGTAATCACCAGTCTCGCTCTTTCGGAAGGCGGAATGCAGCTAGCTTGTGGTACTGCTACAGGAGGACTGGGAGTTCTTGATCTTGGCTCCCACAACTACAAGACAATTCTGAGATCTCACACTGACACTGTTTTACAAATAAATTATCATGAGTACTCTAACTCAATAATCACACTTAGCCAGGACCTCACTATCCGTCTATGGGATCCAGTCAAGCTAGAGCAAACATACGAGTTTACCTATCCTAAGGAGGATCCTTGTAACTGTGTATGGGGAAACCCTCTCGATATGTTCTTTATTGCTGGTTTCAAGTCCGGAATGCTCCGGATATTTGATATCGAGAGAACCTGTGTGAGTGAGTAAATTCGCCATCACAACTCTGAAATCAAGTGGGTGGAGTACAGCCCCGATGGCAAGTTCCTCGTTGTTTTATAACAGAACTCTGGTATGCTCTACTCTCCTTTACACTCTCATCAGCCTATCAAGCAACTCGAGAATGATATGCCATCCAAGTATCAGAGTGCCTCCTTCTCGCCCGACAGCAACACTCTTGTCATCATCGGAGATAGTGGCACCCACATCAATGTCTGGGACATGATTACTCTTCAACTCTCTGGAAAAATCTTCACAAGCAAAGTCATAAAAAAACTCAAGTTTTCACCTGATGGTAGCCTCTGGACGATTTTTGATGATTCGGCGTTGAGGAGGTACAATCTCAAGACAATGACTATCGAAGCCGAGAATCATGCTCTACATCACGGTGCTGTTAATGATGTCGACTTCTTACTTGACGGTCACATTCTGTTTACTGCTGGTTAAGATTCCCTTCTGAAAATCTGGGACTACTCCTTTTTGAGGGAACCTCATCAGGTCTATATCGGACATATAGGAAGCATAAATGGAGTTTTGGCCAAAGCAGGAAAAGTATGGACCATCGGGTCAGAGGGCCTATTTTCATGGAACTTGAAAGAACTGCCTAAGTTTGATCCACCTTTTGTCAAGCCTAAAAATGCTGCTTTCGTTAAGAATAACTATGCTTCGATTCCAGTCAAGCAAACTCCTAAAGCTCTGACAGTCGTAGAGGACGAAGAGTTACCTCTTCCCGAATCCGAAATACCTAAGAAAATCCCACAAACGTCGGGACCTATAATGTTCAGTAAGATCGTCAGAAAGAGAGAAGCAGAGGACCCCAATAGCGAAGAG
Source organism: Lepidurus packardi (assembly GCA_023053545.1). Lineage (NCBI taxonomy): Eukaryota > Metazoa > Arthropoda > Branchiopoda > Notostraca > Triopsidae > Lepidurus > Lepidurus packardi. Next base: position 26,184 of record JAKZAN010000134.1, read on the forward strand.
GCCAAGTTCACTCCTCAGAAACTCGATATGATTTTCGCAGCAAAAACGATAGATTACAAAAAGTCCAAAAAGAAAGAACAGAAAAGTCGGTTCCAAGCCATCCTCCCTGCTGCAAACAGCAAGAACCAGTTGCCTCTGCAGCACTACTTTAGGGAGGAGCTGGAACCAGGCCAGAAAGAGTATTTGCATAAGATCGAACTCATCAAGTAGAACCGCCCTGAAGTCAAAATCAAATACTTGATTGGCTGTGAACCCTACTGTCACGACAACATCGTGTGGAACTATGTGTTCGGCTGGTTCGCCTATACTATTGACAACCTGATCGTCATCGAATCCCTAAGCAAATAACGTTCCCAAAGAATAGTGCCACTCCCTGAGCGTCTAGGAAGTATTATGTTGACGAAGGATATGAAGAAACTTATTGTATGTTCTGCCTTCAACTCTGCTAGAATCCAGAGGCAGGGATAGGCCAATGCTTCAGATGCAGATTCTGTAGCTTCTGGCGATTCCACGATTAACGAGGGTTCTGAAGACTCCCTATGTAATGTCTATATCATGAACCGATAAATGGAAGTCGAAAAAAAGCTATCATTCCATCCTCGAGGAATACAGGCTGCAAGCATTTCTGAAAATGGCAAGTATCTGATAACAGTGGGCAACTTCCGAGAGTGTACAGTGTGTGTCTGGTAGTTGGCTTCTGGAAAGCTTAAAGCCAGCAGTTATACGCTTGATAAGCTAAATGACGTCAAAACTATGGACTTCACTTCCGAAGGGCGTCAAGTAGAGTTTGTGACTGTGGGCAGAGACCAGGTTCATTTCTGGGCACTTTCAAGGGATGATAAACTAGAATACTATGACGTATTTGTGTCTAAACAGGGGCACTAAACATAGGTCCCAGAGATTACTGCGTGTGATTATCTGTACATTGGATAGAATCCCAAAGTCTTTTTCGGCACCAGCACAGGAGAAGTAGGGTTCATCGAGTACGGTACCTTCAAAATTCTCAACAGAAGGAACCTTTCCAACGGATGCATCATGTCGATCCAGAATTATAACAAGAGAGTTCTGGTTGCCAGTTCAGATGGGTGCCTCTACTTCTGGTCCTACAACGATCTCCTTAATGATATTCCTACTCCAAATTTCTCGAAGTTGTCTCTGTACTACTCGGTGAATGGGGTCGCGTTAGACGCAGAAGGAGAAGAGGGACTGGTGAGTACAAGTGAAGGTATATACTACTGCAATATCAAATAGGAGTTCTCGACCATGCTGGTTGGCTCTTTCACCGGAGATATTGTTTTGTGCAAGGTAATCAATCAGACGATGTTCGTAACTTCCCATTCGAATGGAAGGTTCAAAGTCTGGAATATCGAGTCAGGCGAATAAATCAAGACCTATAAATGGAAAAGTGCTTGCAGAGAGTGCATCTTTGATGAGACGATCAATAAACTCATCTGTTTCCTCGACAATGGAAACCAGGTCAAACTTGTCAACCTCAAGAAGTTCACAAGGGATGAAATATACACACTCAACGAAGCCATCAAACCAGATTCCCACTCATAAGACTACGCCACTCGGGTTTAGGCAGTGACTTATGGAGGTCGACCTTCAAAATGGGTATTCTTGAAGAAGGGTGAAATCTTCAGTTTCGAGCTAATGAAGGAAGGCAGGAAGAAAGTAGTCAAGCTTGAAAAAATAATAGATCTAAACTACGAGGTGCAGCAAGTACAGGCTCTGTGTGAAAAGGGCATGTTCTTTGTAGTGACATCGAACGGGACTATATGTTCCTATTCTGTGGAGCTGTCTGATGTCAACAAGTACAGCCTTTCGATCATGGATAAGATTAACTTCTACGAGCCAGCAACTATCAAGACTGGCCTCAACCTCGTCTAGGCTGAAGGTCAAATCAAGAACATCCAGATGGTTGCCAGCACTGTGATGAATGAGACTCTATTCGCGATCAGCGATAAGGTGGAGTACTTGTACGTCAGGAACTACATCAAGCGAGTCGTAAGCTATTGCACTCTAATACTTTATCCCTATATAATCCACATTAGACAATCCAACGAATCCTTCTTAGCGGAATCCCGAACTCTATTTGCACGTACGAAGGTCGTAAGAAGCCAGAGGTATTCGTAGGACTGCATAACGGCACCATCTAGCACCTGAACATCCTGGATCTGTAGTCCAGATCCCGTATCGAGAGTGTGTTGAACGGCAGCGTGCAGAAACTGGTAGCGGTGAAAGGCAAGTCCAGCCTCCTGTGCTGCCATAACAATGGACTTGCAATTTATAATATCTGATGTTTGGAAGGATTGTATGTTATTTTTTAGGGACACCAATTTTCAGTCTTGCGCCTCACACAATTGGTCAAATCGACAGTATTGTTCGGGATAGCTTATACAAATAGGACATTATGGATGATATATTATGTGTGTATATGCGCAGAATAGTGAGGACTGGAGTAGTATTCAGCAGCAGCCATCCTCGCCATTGGATTTCTTCTTGTTTCTCTTGCTCTTGTCTTCCCCGATCGGCTCGTCCGGCAGCATAAAAGAACCCTTGTACGGAGTTACGAGTTCTCTGAAATCGGGACTGGTATCGTATTTACGGTACATGATTTCCACGCTTTTTTTGAACAACTAAAAGCAAACTCCATATAATATCTCCCCCATATTTTATGTATTGGACACATTTTGGAGGTTGGCACGAGTAGACCAATGATCAAGTACCGTTTAGATGTTGGAGCTATTCTTCGAGGAGATCTCGATGTAGTGGTCTATGCCGTGCTTCTTCACGAATGACTCTGCTTTTGAGGTTATCCATTTGCTCTACTATATTGCTTAAGGAGTCCATCAGTAAAAGGAGTTTACAGATTCGTCTACTAGGTCACTTTTAGAGCCGATCAGAATCATCACAACCTCCTGGCTCGAAAACTCCTTTACTTCCTCTACCCAGCGATTTAGCGCGTCCAGCGTATCGGGTCTACATTAGGCATTTATGACGGTAGTATGCATTACTTGGCAAGACTGAACATAAGAAACACGCATGCGGCGCTCCTGTAGAATGACCGGATCATAGACTTAAATGCTTATTGTCCTGCCTACGATGACAGTCAGAGTTGAAGGTTTTGTTACAGTGTCCCAAATCTGCACAGTGATGTCTTCGCCTGCGTGCTTGACGATTTTGGAATAAAACTCGAAGCCGACAGTGACTTTGTAGTCCTTGTTGAAGACATCCTTGATGTATCTGATGACGAGAGAGGTCTTGCCGACGCCCTGTTCACCCACGAGTATAACCTTAAAGCTTAGGCGGGATTCCCCACTAAAGGCGATCGAGGACCTCTTTTTCAGCATCAGGGTTAATTGCTAACACTCTAAATCTAATAATATCATATCAAGAGTTAAGTAATTTGGGTTTCCAAATTCACAATATACGATACCTAACATGAATCACAGTCTGAAGCCATCATCTAAGCTTTTGGGCCAACAACCACCACACACTGCAGAAACCCAGATTAAGCCTGAAATCCTTTCACCCATCGCGATTCGCTATCCTGCCTCACAGAGTGCCAGTGCCTATCTCTAAAACTTCCTCGACAAATACTCGGTGCCCTACATGTCGCGCAAAGACATAACGTTCCCAGACAACACCTTGTAAACAAGATTTGAGTTTTATGCGCAAACAATTGAAAAAGCCTACAATGTCTTCCTGCAGCTCTGCAGCTAGTCCCTGAACATGTTTAAAATTACTTATCCTTCTTCTACTGTGGGCTACCAATCGAATGCCGCTACACAGCCTCCTCCTTGTTAGAAGAAAATACCAACGCTGAGTTAGTACCAGAAATCAGCAAACAGGTACATTGTCATAGAGGAACAGTCCTTCAAAGACAGAGTAAGATAGGAGTCGAACAGAGATCCACGAAGATTCCGCGATGCATAAACTTCGGCTAGGGATGAGGCGAGGCCGTACCAACCTTACCGACGAGAGCCAAGGGAAAGACCCCCAAGACCATAAGCTTCGCAATAGATAAAGAACGAATACACTATAAAAAAGGATTCCATCAAATAAGAGGAGATGAAGATCCGTGAGTCGAAGGCACCAGAAGCTCAGACCGCAGTGAACCTTATGAACCATCCTTCTCAAGAACAAAATGCTGCAGTCCAGAAAATGACGATCTAGAAGAACCCAACTATGGAGATTTAAAGAACAGACCAGAACAACCCCGAAGCAAGTACTCAAAGCCTCGATCAGCATCCACAGAAAACTGTGCCACAAGTCAAACCAATTGATAAAGACATGGTCAAATGGATAATGAAGCACAAAAACTAGATCAACCAACTGATTCGCAGGAAAATGAGCACGAAAACCAAAGAGTCATCCTGATAAGACCTGGATGTTTGTTTAGAAAGACTTGTATCATCTATGTTGGCTCAGCGCGTGTGTATTGCTGGCTTTGTCTTCTTACATAGTTACACCACTTGCCTGTATATCCGATAGAAGAAGCTGTTTTCGGCCCTGACCAAGTGGTCAATGTTTAGAGTAGGCTCTTCTTCCTCCTGTTCCGTCTCGGACAGAGTTGCCTCGTCTTCTTCCTTCACTTCTAACATTTTCCTGAAACGTTATGATTCTTTCTTTTACTCTCCCTTGATTAAGGACAACTCTTGCAGAATGCATTTACGCAGATCTGCATCAGTACAGAATTTCAGGGCATTATTCTGGGCTTCCCGAGCCAAATCGTTGTAGCCTGCCTTCAGAGCCAGGCACCCTTTTTTGTAGTAGCATTTGGGATGGTCGTGTTCCTTAAGGACCTTGTCGCAGATCGCAAGGCCTTTGTCGCAGAGGTCGAGCATGTAGTAGCAGGAAGCGATGTTCATGAGAATGGGGTATTTGTATTCATGGTTAGTCTTGTGGAGAGTCTGGGGGTCTTTGGTGCCCAGATCGAGTCCCATCAGACTCTATAAATATACTTCGATCGCTTCTTAGTATTTCTTATCGGAAAACAGTTTGTTCGCACGGAGCTTCTTGATATTCACCCATTCGAACTTCTATTCCAGGCTCAGTCCCTCCAGGCACCTTACCACGCTATTCACCTGATTGGAAATGTCGACCTTACGCTTCACGTCTTCATAGGCACTGAGTTGGTAACAGAATGAGTGTGTAAGGGTGGGGTTGTTACATAGGACGTGTCTGTGCATTGCCGCTGATGCTGGCCAATTCAAGATTGCCCTTATCGATATGTTCTTTGAGAAATTCCATTGCAGTATAGGTAAAAATAATACTATTTTTCTGGCTTTTATTGACAATAGAATCGTAGACAGTGCCATCAGATGAGATGAGTCTTTAAAATTTACAGATCGAGTGTTTTGTAAGAGTTTAAAGGCGGTGATCCCGAGAATGCCGAGTTGGGGATGGCTGGGCCCATAAAAGCTAGTAGGGCCTGGGATTAGCAATAATAATTTTAATCGATATTGTGTAGACTGTGCCCCGACATTTTCCAAACTTTGCCTACCACGAGGTACCCCTCATTTCTAAATGGTCACCTTTTATTGTCGAAGCCGTTCCTGAGTTGTAATGCAAGGCCACCATGATCTGCTGGGATAAGATTTCCACCAGTTGCAAGTATCACCCTCACGGCCAAAAACCCATATTCATACTCCCTAACCCCTAGTTGCTCCATTCCCCTGCCTAACACCTCACTCTCGACGAACTCCAAGGCGGTTTCACCATTGGAGCCGCCTAAACTCGCATCCCTTCAGCTCTGCTTGATGACCTGCTCGACGAACTGGTCCTGCTGACTGCGCTGCCGGCAGAGGAACGCCTGACTCGGCGGCTGAGACTGCAGAAAGACCAAGGCAGTTGCTGTATCTGCCTGGAGGCATTGAAGAAAGGTTGAGTCGTTTAGTGATGTAATTGTAGGACAGAGAGCTAGCAAGACAGCGTGTAGACACTATTTCCACCGGGAGTGCTTGAGGCGGTGGAAAGGAAGGACGTGCCCGATGTGCCGAAGCAATCTGAGCTGCGAAGTTGTTATGAAGGAAGGTGGAGAGAAGAAGAGTTGAAATATTGTGTAAGGGTCATAAAAATGTAGAGATTTTGTTAGAAAAATGGATAGTAAGGTGTAACCGGAAGGACAGGACTTCTGCTAGAGACGTTGGGAGAAAATCTATTATAAATTTAACTTTAAATACCGAGTTTAATAGAAATTATTCATAATTTTTGACTGTTGACTATCCTTGTGTTTTCCTACCTGATCTAACAGTCATTATTAAATACCAAATCTTACCCACCCCAACCACTTCGTCTAACAAGAATACCATAAAATGCACCTTCAACTGCCAGCTCAATAAATTAAAATCATGCTGTTCCCTCAGCTCCCTCTATATCTTCTTCGATTCGCTTCAACACCGCCGCCATCTTAAACACTTCTCCCAACAGGTAAGAAGGCGTAAGCTTGATCAGCTGCTTAGAGAAGATCCCTTCTAAAAAGTGCATTCCTTGGGTCGCACTGCAAAACGCAGGCAGCAATAGTCCCAGCGAACTTACTCCGAACGATTCTTCGAATAGACATTGGTAAGTAACCAGTATGTGGATGTGTTGCATCACGTCTTGAGACAGTTCTTTGAAAAGAGGATGCACTCCAAGATAGTCGTAGGGGGTCGTAAAGCTCAGATCATCTGATCCTGTGACATTACGCATCTCCTCGACCATGACCCTATATTAAGCAGCGCTAAAAAGTCCACCAGCACTTTATACGAAGCTATCCATACCAGGGGCAGAACCATTTACTTTCTAAAACAGCAGATAAAGGAGAGAGAATTGAGAAAGTGTTGTACCTCATAAGATAGATAGGCGGCAGAATGAATGGACAGCTGATAGTGGTTGGTTGGCAAGTCCTTAACTTTCTTGATGTAGAGATCGAAGATTTTCTTGCCTATGAACTGGATATGATTTGGAACGGAAGAGTGTTCACAGTACTAGAGAATAAAATGGAGGGGAGTTACATCGGCGTACCAGCCATAGAGGGTCTCGAGGTGGCTAGGAACCATAAAAGAGGGGAGTGAGTAAGGGTTGACAATGACACGGGTATAAGCCTGAGAGAAGTTAAAAGAAGAGTGGTGGTACCTATTCTCGGAGGACGAGCTTTATCAAAGGGTTAATCTGGGCTTGTTTCGAGTGCATTCTTCCTCAGGTAAGAGTTTTACGAGATAATATATCCTGCTTATTGTTTTTGTGTTTGATTTTTTGATTTTTTTGATTTTTAATTATACCCACAGACACCATCGATGCATTTCAAAGTTCACTCTATCCCACCCCCATTCCTATCACCATACAACCTCTCCCTCTCCCGTTAATCTAATAGCTCGGCCTATATCATATGCATTTTGGCTATTCCCGTCCGCACAGTACCTTCAATATTCTTCTTCAACTCAACTTTCCCGTGCTGCCTGGGGCTCCTACCTGTCGGGGCTGTACGCAGCTAGCAGAGGACCAGGAAGGGACACATATCCATTCCTTATAGAAGCGCAATAAAAGTATGTTTAAAAAATTTATTGCAAATGACCAGTTTTGGGAAGCTCAGATTAATGCCAATTATACACATGATACTTTCTGACATGGGATCACTCCACCTGATTAAATGACTGCAGCTGGACTCAAAACTACTGAGAAATACAGGATTGGGCCTACAACCTTCTCGAAAACCCACTACCTTCCCTCCTCGACATCTTTAGCACTTGGAGTCATCTTTCCGAGGGTGCCAAGTCCATCGAACATCAATACCGAAATTCTCTATCCCTGCAGTTTATAACTTTAAGGGAAGGGAATTTAGAGGGTGAAGACCAAGGATCTGTTTCTTTAAGCGACAGAAAAGACTAAGCAGGTATTCTGCTGCAATGGTGGAATTCAAACCAACAATTCAAGAGATTTCGGTGGGGAAAGGAAAGGCCAAACAGGTTTAGGGGTTCTGGGCAGGGTATTTTCCCTTTTAAAGGGTTTTTGGGTATTTACAAAAGGGGTCACTAAAAATATGATCTTTAGTGAATTGGCTAGATTAGCCAAGTTAATCCTATTAATTTACTATTTTTGGCTGGGAACGCCTTCCCTAAAGCTCTTGGTCACCTACAAAATATCGAATATCAGCGATTTCTTCATACTCGACTTGTCTCCAATCCAGAGGCCTGAATATTTCCCTTGGGTTCTCCTAAGATAAACAAGTAATCTGCAAGATAACACTGTTTACCGTCGAGTCAGGTTTGAGGAAGTTGGCTGGCAATAATGTGTGAGGGAGATGTGGACAAGATGAGAAGGATAAAGGAGATCGAGTAGATGCAGGAAGCAGAGAGCGGAAATTCGAACGAATCGAAGGCCATAGATATTAGGCGACGAGTGAAGGAGAGCAGGCCACAGGATGCTGGGAGAGTTGGAGGGAACCGTGTTAGGAGAGAGTGTGAGAGCTCGTGGGTGCTATCTGGAATAGGAGGTGTGATAATTAAATATTGGAGTGTTTTTGGATAGCGCAGCATATCTAAATGGATAATTAATGATGATGGATTAAAAACTGGGGCCAAGTATAACGACCAAAGTCAATAAAATTTTTATCAAATCCTATTCTTATAAAGGGAAGCCAAGTAGCATATTTTGGGTGTGTTGGTTAATTCTGATGTGAGTTTTATCAGCTTCATTCGAACAATTCATTATTGGACGTGTAACTGTCCTGGCTATATGCCTAACAGCAATATTCCCACTCTGGGGAGTACTCAGGGCTGACCCTTTAGGGAAGCTGTAGTCGACAGTCTTGTTCCCGCCACTCCCCGCACTCTGGATCTCACAAAACTATCTACTCTACAATCATAGCCGCTCCTCCCTTACCCATTCCTCCTCCTTCTAAAAGGTTCTCTTAATTTCTGCGTCATTCTCAATGACTATATTAAAATATTCGACTACCAGTATACACATGCATTTCAAATCACCATAGTCACCAATATCGGGTCCACATTGATTTTACGGTACAGCAGTAGTACTACTTCCCCTCTATTCACCTACTATAAATCTATGATCTTGGTTTTCTCGTTGTTGCAGTACACCCACAGGTTCTTGTTCTTGAATATACTGTACCATTCCTCCTTCTTCGGGTCGTTATCGCTCAGACACATCAGCCCGAATAGCGTGTACCCGCCTCCTTACTAATCCTGGATTGTGATCTTGCCCACATCGAGTTCCTGGAAAAAGTCGATCTTATTCTTGTAGATCACGTACTAGTCCTTGCTCTTCTTGTATCTATTCAGATTGATCACTAGAACGTTTGGTCTCACATTCACGAAATGCCTCATGTTCGCCAGAGGATACTTGCAGGACTTACACGCCCTCTAGATCTTCGTATCCACTTCGGAGTATGACTTGAAAGACTCGTAAATTGAATTCCGCTGCTTTTACACATCTCCTCTGACTCCGGCGACCTGTTCAGCTTCGTGGGCTTTAGGAATGCTTGGGGCAGCATCCGGCATGATCCAGTCACACACCACTACAACCCGTTTGAGCTCGAACTCCACACCTAATGGGGAATCGTAATTCGGTTCGCAGCCGAAACAGTACCTCTGGTCTGAAAACTCACCTTCAGAACTCTTAATAGGGACAGACCTTTTCCTGCACTTGGCACATTTCTCGGTGGAGTTTTCCTCGAGTATCTTGACCCTGTACTCTTCGTTGTTGCTGTCGGCTGCTGGCGTCGTCTTTTTCTTCATCGAGCTGAAATTGTTATGTGAGCCAAATATGTAAGTCTAAAAGATGAAATGGGTGTAGAATTACCAAGCGTTTGATTTCTCGATACACGAAATCGCAGAGATCGCTCCAGGTCATCCATTCCACGATATTGATGATCGACGGCACAGAGATGTAAGAAGTCTTTCCTTTCTCTTTGTCCCATTTGCGGTGCAGAACCTCCATCCTCAGATAGGGTTTCTATTTCAGCTTCTATTTGAATGGCTTAATCTTGCGCAGGTCGGTCTCGATCTCACCGTCGTAATATCTCAGCTTGACGATTCCTTTACTGACCTTGCTAACGTCAGTCAGCTGGCCCACCTGCCACTCTGTGTAGCCATGAAAGTCCACATACATATCTTTTTTGAACAGGTCTGCTGTGTTCCTGAAAGCTAAGGTATTGTTGTACACTGAATTATAGACTTCCTCATCCAGTTCATAGAAGTAGATCTCGGCTGAGGGATTGAGGTTGAGCATTCGCAAGGTACTACCAAAGTCTGACTTGCTATAGTGTTTTCGGAATTCACAGTTGGCCACCTACGAAAAAGCGAGTCTTTTCTGAGGGAGGTTCACATGGTATGCGAATCGCTCGACATATTAGATGAATTTCTCGCTACGTCTAATCTTGATTGCGTAGACAGTCATCGGCTCTTTCCTGCCTGGCAGGGGACAAAAAGTGGCTTTATAGAGCATTTCCTCATCCTCGGACACCGCCAGATTGAGGATGAGTTTGTTCTTTGGTTCTTGTGTCTCGAAAGTGCAACTCTCGCAGGTTATTTTCGAGCACTCCTCGAACTAGAAGAACCTCTGCATGGGGTTCTAGTTTTTTACTGCGACATCGATGTGTTCGCTAATAATCAGTTCTTCATCCCTGAGCTCGTTCTGCAGACCCTAGATAACAAGCTGTAGCATCTGGTTCGCTAGCACTTCTTCTTCCTTGAGGATGGGATACAGATCAGTCAGTTTTTTGTAGATCTGATCAGTGGTTAGAGGTTCTTGTTTCTTGTTGTTGTCGCGGACATCGACTGATAAACGCGATATCAACTGGTTCAGAGAGTTTTTAAAGGTGAGTTATTTCTTCAATAGCTTTTTGTATTTCTTTTTACACAAAAACTCGTCAAAGTAGGGTACGTTCACCAGACACTGCAGCACAGCATTCAGTGTGCTGCTGTTAAACACTTTGTTCTATGTCGACTTGCATTTCATCAAGCCCCGCACGACGTTCTTGTGGGGACACTAGAAAGAACTATCTTCTGCCACTCCTTTGATTACATCTAAAGGATACACGACCTCGCATCGTGTGGAAAGGCCTCTGAAATGTACCCGGTATTGACCATTTCGGACATCCACTATAAAGCTATTCGGATAGTTTTTGGAGTCCTGGTCATCTTATTTGTTAGATTTTATGAGGAGAGGGCGTCCGAAGGTGAGTCCTCGAGTCTTTTGGGACTAATCAGTATAGTCATAGAGTTGATGAAATTGCTACACCAGATTGTTAGGAACGGCACAAATGTAGCCATGGTTGAGGTTGCGGTTTAGGACCCTATGAGTAGATGGCAGAGGAGTCCACTCGTAGTCTCCAATACGCTTAGATAGAACTGAATAGGCTTCTTCCTTGCTTTCTTCGGATGTGAGGAGGACTCTGATTTCAGAGTTAAGACCGATCATGATGGCGATTTGTTTTTCCTCGTTAAAGGTTAAGTCAGAGTTCACAGTGAGTTTGTTGATGATGACTGGGTAGAACTATGGGTTGAGTCGCTCGATTGCAGGACCTCCTCTGTAGAGCTGCTGCAGTTTCTTCCAGATGTCCTGAGGGATCGGCACGAAGTCTTTGAAAAGCTATAGTTCTTTCTTCCCATTATATCTGAGTTCTCCTTCGAATTCTCCGAAAAGGTGGAAGTTGTTGATGCGGGGTGGTCTCTGCAGGATCTCCTAGTCGTTGCCGCCTTCGTGAGCCAGCGACTTCTTGTGCTGTTACTTGAACAGTTCTTTTTGAGTCAGGGTGTTGATGTTTTTATCTTCTTCGGGCGCCTTGACTTCGATATTTAGGGTGGCGGGGCCAAACTTCCTGATGTATCGGAACCAGTATTCAGTGAACCACTTACTGTCCACAAGGTTACACTTCATGCCATTCTCGATAGTAATCGCCAGCCTGCGGTAATGGTACCACCTTTCATGCTCTTTGCGGATGGCCTCCTTCTGCTCAGACATCTTTTGTGATAACAACTCCAGTTGAGTGGAACCTAGCGACGGCATTTTCTCAAAATTTTATTATCCTTCACGTTTATCGACTTGCATGGACTCTATGAGCTACAATTATTTCTCGATGTCTGTCAGGTCGAACATCCATTTCAGGAAACTAACTTCATAGTTGATCATGAAGGCCTGGTTGAACTCTTCTACGCTCACTGAGATTTCCTTCTGCCCTTTGAAGAATTCATGCTTCTTGCCCGAGCTGCAGATCTCGAAGAAGGCGAGCTGGTCTCTCAGGGAATTGATCGACCCAACGATCTGACTATTTTTGAGGATGCCATAGATAGCAGCCACGACTCGACCGAACTGGGCCTTGGGGGTGTATTTGATGACTGCCAGCCCGCCAATGATCTGGTAGGTTTCCACATAGCTCGAGTTCGTAGTATCGAAGTACTCGAAAATCCTTTTTTGGAGACGTTGAGGCACTTTCCTGAGATTTGGGAAAAACTCCAGGAACAGCGGGAAGTTCATGTGATTCTTCTTTTCGTGCTTGCAGATGTCTAGGATACGCTAGTCGATAATGTCTAGTTAGTAGCTCTTCCACTTGCGCATGAGTTCTACGAGATCAGTGGGTTCTACCCCGAAAGAGCGTCTATAGTTTTTGTTTTTATGCCTCAGATCAAAGGTGCGTTAAGTGGTTGTCGGTTTATTATCTGGGAGGATGTCGCTCGGACCCTGGGACGGAGGTTTGGTGGCGATGTTGCCCATGGAGGATGCTAACCGGTATTCTGTGGGTCGGGATGGGAGGAAAGGACTGCAACAAGTTAGTGATTTTGTGTAATAAATCGATCAGATGAGGTAATATAACATTTTTTAGGTATGCTCCTAATTATTTTGGTGGCCAGCTGTGAATGTGGGAGTACAAGGATTAATATCGGATGATCTAGTTCTTTTATGCCCAGGGGATGTCAACTAAAAACTGCACAAAATCAAAAGAGAGATAGAAAATTGGCACAAATAGTGATATATCTGATTGGGATTTAGAATACCGGCGAGTTGAATGTATAACTGCGCAGCGCATACTCTCTTCTATCTCTGTCCCCATCTACATTGATATTTACTATATTCTTAACACTCAGAAGAATCCCCAAGCTGCCCTCATGTCTCGACAAAGTATCAACATGCTCTGCTCCTACGAGAACAAATACCCCATCTCCGAAAAACTCCCCACTCCTTCTCTCAAACACTCCAACAAGACAAAGCCAGCCCACCCCTGTCCTCTCAACATCTCTGAATCTAATTTCGAAGAATTATACCAAGCCCAATACTCCTGGGGGGACTTCAAAATTTCTCCCGAGTTCATCAAGGAACTGCCTCCCAAAGTCTTCAACCGCTGACTGACTTCATTTTATGTTAATTTTTCTGGGTTTCTTGCCTTTTCCTCACAAAATGCCTGTATTCTCTAACACATTTTGCCTAAACATATATACACATATGGATCCTATCATCTGCGTGGTGGAGGAGGTCGACGCACCCCTGCACCTGGAGGGGGAGGGGGTATCCTTGCCTTGGGTGGCCCTGCTTTTAGCTCAAGCTGCACCGTTGGTACCTATTGGCTGGGCTCATCAACTAGCTCAGTCGCTGGTGTACTAATTACCGGCACTTGGGCAGTTTAAGCAATTGCATTATTTTTTATCTCCTTGGACTATGTGCTCGATTGTGGTTCTGGTTATTTAGCTGGCGCAGGACTAACTGAAGATTCTTCTGCCTCCTGAAATTGTAGCACTGCAGGCCGAGGCACACCAGGAGGTGGAGGGCGAATCCCACGACCCAATGCCGGAGGAGGGGGGCGGACCGAGGGCTTAACAACTGGTCTTGTCGCATTAAAACTAGGTGGTTGCACTGTTAACGTTTCTACCAAGGGAACTGAGGTGATCGTATGCTACTATGGAGTTTGTTTGGGCACTTAGTTTCTCATAGGAATATCGTCAACTACATTCTGTACAATGGTAACGGTAGTAACTGTTTGAGGGATTGGAGTTTCAATCTGATTGGAGTCGAAGCCAACAGTTTCTTCTGGATCAATAACCTGGACATCGATCTTGATTGGTGAATTCTGGGTCTTAGGTCTGGGCAAGGCAGGCTTAATGGGTTTAGCAGGTGGCTTCTTCTCGACTGTCTCTTGGATGACAGTAAATATTGGTTATTTAGGTTCGAAGATAAGAGGCTTTTCGGGCTCGTTAGTGATTTCGATTGGGGAGTTATCGTCATTGCCATTAGTAGTCGAAGATGCAGAGGTATGGTTTAGTCGACTCACAGGATTGTTAGAGCTCGATGCCAACGACTTAGCTTGAAGGCTAAAGTTCTCGTCAGAAGGACATTGGGATTCTGAGGCAGATGGGGAGGGGACAGGGGCGACAGCAGTTCGAGAACGTGAAGTACTGGATCTGGTCTTTTTGAGCTTCTTGAGTTATGCGAGGATAAGAGTAAACTGGGCGAGAAAGGCATCGCTGAAGCGGTTATTATCTTCAATGCAGGTCGCGTAAGAACCCGTGAGTTTTCTTGTGTTTTCGACGTATTGTTCGAGTCTGCAAATATTAAGAGATCAGACATAAGGTGTTACATATCGTTGAGGCTTTCTCCTGATTCCGGAGCAGTGGGTTTGCTGGCAGCGGATTTTTGGGTTACTGGAGCTGTGTTCGTGTTGCTTTCGATAATATATTTGCGGAGCGAGTCCAGGTCTCTGCGGGACTTCTCGATTTCCATCTTCAGACTGGCTAGTTCTTCCGAAGGCTTAAGCTTGAGGGGTTTGCGTGTTTTGTTAAGTGCACCTCCCAAGACCCACAAAACCACTAAAGCGATCAGAATTGTGGATAGGGCATTAGCAAGCGAAGGTTGTTCTTTGAAGACCTGAGAGAGAAGAGTTAGGAAAGTGGATGCTGCATGTTCGTAGTGGAGTAGTGTGGTGAAGAACGAGTTTTTGAAGTCGACTACGAAATTAGGGAATGGGAGACTGAGAAGTTTAGTCTCTTCGAGAGGACTATGCATGATGTATGTTTTTAGAGTGGATAACCCAATTATAGTGGTGTCAATGTGTAAGATTATGGGTAGGTACACATGGATGTGTTCAGAAACTGACTCCGGCCTGGAAAAATATAGGAACAGTACTAAAACTTATTCTGCTGATTAAATCGACGAGTCAATCAATACTCCTTCGGTCCCTGGCTTTCATCACTTACGCTACAATATAATTAATTTGCCCCCTTCCCCCTCTCATGCGCAGTGAGCTCCCAATCCTTGATCCTAGGAGGTTCAAACCTAGTTCTGACCAGCCCATTACCCCTGATCTTGCCCCCAACCGCTACCGACCTTTTGTTCCTTTTGTTTAGTAAAGAGACAGCATCGGAAGACTTATCCACCATCGCAACCCTCTGCCCTCCCATTAATACACCTCACAACATTCTGGTCACACAGTAGACCCTCCTGAAAGGCGTCCGAGACCCTCCCTGCCATGTCCTACAACCAAATATCCATCCGAAATCGAAGTAAATATGATGACCCAAATCGAGAAAAGCAAAGTCATCGGAGATAGAGACAGATACGTGGACATAGACTTGGACAAGGTCGCGGCTGCCCACTGCTCTATTGATTTGGAGATGAGAGGCTTCAAGAGGGAATCCCAGAGGTCTCGACATCTACATAAAGTCTCGTTTCCGTAGCCGAAGCTCTTTAAAAAACAGACGGAAAGCGAAGGTGTGATCCTGCCTATCGGTCATTACTCGACTGAAAAAGCTGAAGCAGCCAGCTCCATCAAATTTAAGCGTGTGCCAAACCCCCAAATCCTCAAAGGAGCCAAATCAGAACGCTGGGAACCGGAGAAAGCGACTAAGAAGCAGGTCTCCAAAGATAATAAGCTAGATAGAACAATTGTAGATACCTTATAACCTTTGTTAGAGCGAGCCCAGAAATCAGGCATAGCATCATCGTCCCCATCAAAATCCCCAGGTAGAGGACCCAAACTGAAGATTGTGCTAGAAGACAACCCCGAATACCAAAGAGCAAAGCGCGTATTCGATCTCTCACTGAAGCACTTCGACGACTTTAGTGAGAACCATCGCAAGTTCCATCAAAAGATGAGCGAGGCGAAGGCATTCGCAATCCAGGTGAAGTCTCACATCGAGAGATCCTGACTGACTACATAATAAATTGAATTTAATAAAGAAGACAGGCATTTAGGAATATATGGGGCGTAGATGTTGTCATGGGGTTTTGATTTCTTCGCGGTCATCAGACTTCTAGCCTTTGAAAGTGATTTTGTAGAGCGTAGGCTTGTCGGTGTTGTCCGTAAGGTAGAGGATCTTGCTCGTTTGTGACCTAAATTAGACAAAACACCAGTTTAACGTTGTGTAACTTACGATGAAAAGTACAGTCCCGTGATCTCGGGCCCTGGCACTTGAATGTTCTACACGAGTTCACCTTCCATGTTAAGCACCGACACCACTCCCGACTTATCCAACCCTTTGAACTCAAAGCGTGACACATAGAGCAACTCGTTTTTAGCAGCGATAGCAGAAGGGCCAAACCGACCCGAAAACTGATAAAATGTACTGAAATTGCTGGTATGCTCGTCGTAGTCGACGACGAACCTTACTATTCTGTTTGCAGCCATCTCGCACACAAACAATTCCTTCGTGTCAAGACACAGGGCGAGTCCTGTGGGGTAGGCCAGACACTTATACGCAAGAGGCACCACCTTTTTGTCATGTTTGTCGAAAGTGAAGACGCTTCCCTGTTCGCATGTGAATACGTTAGCATGTGTTGCCATTGTGTTATTACTATCGGAGACTACAGTGAGGATTCGCAGAACGGTCCACTGTCTGTGAAATAGATTTCTTATTCACAGTAGATGACTGTGTGGGGGCCGAGGAGAGGTTCTCCCTGATGATTGCTGATTTAATTAGCGAGACTATGCCCCTCGCCGCTGGAGTTGTTATGCCTGAATACGATGGACTGGTGGGCAAAGTCGGAGACGAGGAATTCTTCGTCCAGGGCGTTGAAGGCGATGGAAGACGGTTGGCCGATGATAATAAAGTCAGTCTGAGGTCAATGGTGAGGTGTTACCGAAAGAACCCCGTCGGCGTATTTGAGGATATCACCGTTTTCAGCAACAATGAATATGTTTTCCTCGGCCTCGACAGGGGAGGAAAGCTTGCTGTGGTAAGTGCAGAGTGGCTCGATGGAGTGGATTTTGTTCATAGAAAGGGCAAAGCTAAAAGGGATTATTTTAAGTTATAAGAAGGGATTAGGTTTCCATGGCTTCCCCAGCATTCTAAGGCTTATCTTACGATTTAAATCGATACACCATCAATTTTGAAATACATCAATAAAATCCGTCGCCTAGCTTCCTTCAACCGCCCTCCCCATGCATAATCAACCCACTGGTATTCGCGCTATGGCTAGCACTAAGTCCTAGCTTGCTGTCCCATTCATTTCCTTCAGTTCGGACAAAGGCTTTGAGCTCAACCCTGAGGCTGAGGCCTTCCTCCGTGAGATACCTGACGATAAAAAAATTGGAGTCATTAGTATTGTCGGCAAGTACAGAACTGGCAAGAGCTTTTTCGTCAATCGCGTCCTCCTCAATACCAAGAAAAGCGGATTCCAAGTCGGACCCACTATCAACCCTTGTACTAAAGGGCTTTGGATTTGGAAAAAGACTCTGAAGACTACAGGTCCTGACAGTTAAAACATGGAGACCATCCTAATCGACACTGAAGGCTTTGGAGGTATGGACGAGAACAGTAACCATGACTCCCGAATATTCCTTTTCAGTCTGCTTCTGAGCTCGTACTTCATCTACAATAGCGTGGGAACCATTGATGAAAACGCACTTAACACCCTGAACCTGATCATCAACTTCGCGAAGGATATCGAGTCGAAATCTGGAGGGAAGGGAGACGAAGCAGTGTTTCCGTCTTTCCTGTGGGTAGTCCGCGACTTCACTCTCAAAATGGTGGACAAATAGTCCGGTAGATAGCTGAACTCAAAAGAGTATTTAGAGAGCGCGTTGTAGCTAATGCCCCCTAAGAACTAAGCTGCTGAAAATAAAAACAAAATTAGGAGGCTATTCAAACAGTTCTTTGTCGATCGCGACTGTGTCACAATGGTACGGCCTGTGGAGGATGAGAGAATGCTGAAAATGCTGGATTAACTCGATAACAAAGAAATCAGACCTATCTTTATCACTCAGATGCTGGCCGTACGCGACATGATCTTCAGTCGCATCAAGCCTAAGACTATCAAAGGCAAGATGCTCAATGGGTCTATGTTTGTAGATCTCATAAAAGGCTACATCGAAATTATCAACAAAGGCAACCTCCCAACAGTTTAGAATGCGTGGGTCTATGTTTGCAGAAACGAGGGTATTAAGGCATCTCAAGAGGCTTTCCGAGAGCTATAGGGAAAGTTACATCAGATCCTGAAGTCCGGGCCTCTGAGCTTAGAATAGTTTGCAAAGCTTCAGTCGAAGCTGTCTGCTGAGACCATTCAGTCTTTCAAACTAAAGTCATTGAACAGTGAAGAGTCAAACCCAGATATCCTGTAGGCTCTAAATAAGCGAATGAATAATCTGCTGAAGGATTTTGTGGAAAGGAATAAGTAGAGCATGAGCTAGAAGTACAAGTAGCTGAGCCAACAAGCTGTTGATAACCTCAAGGACAGGCTTTTCAGGGATGACTACAAGACTTATGCTGAGTTTCTCGATGACTTCAATCAAGCTAAGGAAGAGTACGATAAGTTGGCGGGAGAAAGTCCTGACAAGTGGACTGTCTTCAATGAACTCACGGAGTCTCTACATAGGATGGCAGGGGAGACTATCACTGCCAAGATTAATAGCTCCCTTCAGGCAGAAAAACATCTTCTCGAGGAAAGAGTCAACCAGAGATAACAGGAGCTTAAGGTCAAAAGAGAAGAGTTCTTAGAAGAAAGAGAAACATTGAGACAGCGAGTAGAGGAATTAGAAAGAGGACAGGCCAGGATGGCAGGAGCGGAGTCTGCAAACTCGAAACGGCTACAAGAAATGCGGGAAGAAAGGGAGAAGTTGCTGGACAGGTGCAACAGACTTGAGAACAGCAACCAAGATAAGCAAATGTAGCTGGAGCGTGTAAAGAACGAGTCCGCCAAGTTCAGCCAGATCGAAATGGAAGAGGCCAGAACTGAGATCAAAATCCTAAGGAGTAACATGTAGAAGGAGAGGATGCTGCATGAGATGGATAAAGGGTACCATGAAAAAGAAGTATCCAGCTATAGAGAAAAACTCACTCTCCTTGAGAACGAGAACCGACGCCTCAAGTCTTCACAGCACGAAATTTTCTAGTAACTGGAAAACATTAAACAACAGTTGGAAGAGAAGCAGCAGGCTGAGACGGAGTTCGAAGAAACCAGAGAAGCCTTCCAGCGCAAGATCGAGGCTCTTCAGGCTGAAAATAACCGTAAGTCAGAATTGCTCAGCGAGCATAGCGAATGGGTCTTGGAAAAGTCTTACCTTGAAAACCAGGTGACTTTCCTTAAGAACACCCTGAACGAGCATAAGAGACTACACGATGCCCTCTTGGTAGCCCTGCAGCGTAACCCAACATCCCTATATCTGACCCATCTGCTTAGAATCGGTAAATTCGTCTGAGGTGGACAACAGCAACGAGTTGGTGCAGACCAACAAAAACCTGTCTTCAGCCATGGAGAAACTTGAGGCGAGGTGTCGACTACTGTAGGAAAAGTCAGAGAAGCTCAAACGCTTCAAAAAAATAGTAACGCTTTCAATCTAACCATAATCTTGTTCTATTGGTTTACAGGTCAAAAACTGTACGGCTCTCCAGTGCCTCCACTGTTCGAAGTGGATCGCCAATACATCCTTCCCGATGCATCTGACTAGTTGCTCAGAGAGTACACTTGGACGTCCGGGAGATAAACCAGTCTCGAGCAACAACTTCCCTGTGGATACATCGAGTCTCCACATAACAATCAGTCAGACTCTCATCAAATAACTCGAAGAAAACAAACCCTTCACCGAGTACTACATCCAGCTTTCCCTCCACAGTCGAAAGTGGACAGTTACTCGTAAGTATAAGAATTTCTGTGAACTCCAACAAGCACTTTTGCAAACATTCCCAACGATGAGATTCCCTGAGTCTTCTAATGCCATCATTAACATCCATACTGATATCAACCAGGTCATCAATTCAAAGCGGACTGTGGCCGTTGAGGAACGCCGTAAAGCCCTACAGCAGTTCATGCGTGATCTGTCCAAAATTGACCAAGTGCGGAACTCGAGGCCTTTCCGAGAATTCATCAAATTGGATGAAAACCTAGAGATTCTGGAAGGTGGGTACGATGAATAGGAAATGGTAAACGAGGGGAGGAGGCAAGGATGGGGACTGGCTTAGAGCGAGATGATGTTGACAAGCAGCAAGAAATAGCAGCGATCGAGCAAACAGAAACTAAAGTTCTGATGAGAGTTTATGTGGCAGATTCTAGGAGGAGAGGCAAGTAAGCTGGTAAATTTGGGATAAAGTTGGCATCAATAGATGTACGCATAATTAGATAGAGTAACTTTAAAAAATCAGATGGAATGCTATATAGCCTATCATTTGTTTTTAGTGTTCTTTCCTTGGACTTCTTGCATCTTGCGATTCAAGAAGTCGTTGAATTCTTCTTTATTCATCACGGCTTCATTCGATCGGTACTTTATCTCCGGCAGCACTACTCCCGGGCTTCGGGTTGACTTTAGCCCTTCTGAAGATTGTTTCCTCGACCCCTAGGCATTCTCGTCGATCTGGACGATCGACCCTGTCTTAGCATATTGTCGAACTGCTCGCGTCTTCAGGTGGCTCGTCGTCTTTGGGGGGTGCTTCAGAGCCCCAGTCGACGAACTACGGATAAAGAAGTACTTCAGATATTTGTCGCGCGTGGAGTCGTAGTAGGGCAGTTTAGATTGGGACTCGTTGATGCAGTTGAGGACGAATCCCCTTTCTCTGATCTTTTTGAGGCTGCGCTTTTTCTTATGCTACTTAGGGGCTGTCTTGGGTGATTTGTTATGTTGAATGTTTTCCTTGTCCTGGACAGAGAGAGTGACTGACTGTTTGAGAGGCTTGAGAGGCTCGGGCTGGGGTTGTGCGGCAGAGTCCATGTGTTCTGATCGTAGTATTGGTCTTCAGAGTTATAATGCGATTTATAGTTATTTTCTTCTCTTTTCCTTTGCAGAAAGAATCTCACTTCAATAGCTGTCTGCTTCTTGTACTATATATATTGTATTCCAGAAATGTAAATCCCCTCAAAACCTGCGAAATAATTTCTTTTAATGATGATAGCTTATGCATCAGTTCAGCAGATTGCCGCTGTTTCAGTGTGCCTTCTTCTTGCGGCTCTTCTCTGCACCGCCGATCTTCGAGAACTTCACCTTTCCCAGTTCTTTTCTCGTAAGTTTCCAGTCACGGCTCAGGTCCATAACCCTGAAACATGCGCGTTCTTCTTCTCCGCTCTTCTTGTTCAGCGAGTTCATCAGGGTATATTCACTGTACCTGACCTCCTTATCATTGTTCAAATCGTAGGTCTCGAAGAACAGTTCAAGATCTTCAGACACATTAAAGGCTTTGAGGTTCTTGAGGGTGGTGAATTGGGGAGTGGCTTCGCTGCAACCGACCAAAGCGCTCTTGACTATACTCTCCAATCATGTTAAGGAGGAAATAAATAAAGAAAAAGAGGATTACTGATCTTGGGAGTGAACTTCTGCTGCACATCCTTGACAGTGATCTTCTTGCCCATGGACATAAACTCTCTCAACACTCTGGTGTTGTCGTAGGCCTCACAAGGCTTGAAACTGGTGTATTCCTTTTTGGAAATGAGTCCGTCATTGTTCTTGTCGACGGCCCGGAAGAAGGTGAGCGAATCAGCTTTGGTGGCTATGAAGTAACAATAACAGAATGTAATGTTGGTGTCGATACCTCTGATGTCGAGGAGGGTGCTGATGCTGAAGAAGTAGAAGAGGCACCCGACAGCGATGCCGAGGTACTTGCCGATGAGGTCTCCGACGCCCATGTGTGTGTTGGATATGTGGGTGTAAAGTGATTTTAATTGATTATTGGATACGAGCGTAGACCCATATTGGTGTGAGCAGAAGGGTGTATGGAGTTATAAGGGAGAGAAGAAATAAATAGGTAGAGGATGATAAAACGTACGTCAGTTTGAAATTCAGTCTGATGACAACACCGCTAACTGAACTTTGGGTTAACCCTACCATACAACATACTATCCAGTTTGACCTTAGCTTTTTCATTGTAGTTTCGAGCATATTTGCAAAGGTTCTCCTCAGCCAATAAAAAATAAAGAGGGTGTTCTTATGCGTGGGTGTGCACCATGCATATTTCATAGGTATACATTTTTTATAACTGAGAAGGGTTTTAAATACCTTTGCCATCGATAATTCGTGCGATTGGGTCGGATAAAAAAGTAGAACAATTGCTGGGAATAGTCGATGGTTGGAAAAGTTGGGGTTGGGGTTGGGGGGGTTGGGGTTGGGGTTGGGGTTGGGGTTGGGGTTGGGGTTGGGGTTGGGGTTGGGGTTGGGGTTGGGGTTGGGGTTGGGGTTGGGGTTGGGGTTGGGGTTGGGGTTGCGGGTTGGGGTTGGGGTTGGGGTTGGGGTTGGGGTTGCATTGGATACTAGATCTGAATGTAGATCGGATTTGAGTGAGCCAGATCCGATATCTAGGGGCACTTGGTGCTCACTTACTATAAAATGTGCAACAGAGGAGAGCTAGACCACCCTCCAAACATTAAGGAAATCCAGCAGTGCCCATAACGAATATATAAATACATTCTGTTTATAAATATTCCATACCACTCATGGACGAAGAAGACACCCCTATCTTTTATAATCCACGACCCGACTCTCGTTTCTACTAAAGGCCTTATCTTCACTGTGAGAACTGTCAGAAAACCTCTTTCAAGTGCAGAAAGTGTCTCCACGACATGGCCTCTACCTTAGGCTCCCAACCTCCCCGCCCGCCCTCCCGAGCCGTCAGAACCGCCCATACCTCTCCTTCAGTCTCTTACTTCTTGAGAACAGTCCGGCAGGGCGCAGAAAGCAAAACAAGATCAGCAAGGAAGGACTATTAAGTGCAATACAGAGTTAAGAATAAGTACGAGTTATATCTGGAGGGGTGCATGGAGCGTCGAATTCTGCCAAGAGCCCAAACCGATGGGCAAAAGCATATGAAGAAGATCAACTACATAATCGAACCATCGTCGAAGCCAAAGTTCGAGAAATGGAACAAGAAAAGCTTCGATCGGATCAAACACACCCTGATGTACGGACTGGCCAAAGCAGGACACCTATGAGACGGCTATAATAGGCGTCGATAGGCCTTTCAGCCTATATTAAAATATACAGTTCTCAAGCTCTTTTCTCTGATATTTTTCTATTTCTATACATGGAAAATCGCATCAGTCTTCCATAATCAATTCAACGCCAAAATAACATATCGGAAAAAAATATCGACTTTATAAATCATTAACCCTCATGAACTTCAAGCTTGAGGAAGCCACCCTCATTGTCGACCCCAAGGGCTTCCCCTTCTCCGCCCTTCAACTCCCCAATATACTCCCGCCAATCGACGAGACTTAGCGATCCCTCGCCCACCTAAAAGACACCCTTCTTGACAATTGGGTTCTCTTCTAGCCATTAGACATCGTCAACCTCGATTTCGCTCTTGGCCGGCTCTTCAATTCGCTGTCCCATGCCGTCACCAGCTACAAATGCGCACTCACATGCAAGGATTATCAGTAGATCGCGCGCCTCTAAACAACGCTGAAAGAACTTCTGTCGATCATGGAAGATACCACAGAGAGATCTTTCTTCTATGAAATCACACTTAACCTCCAGAAAATATACGGTCACTTCGGATCAATAAACAACCTCTACTACCTTACTGATGACTTCGTCTTGCTGCGCCACCTCTCCGAAATCCAGCTGAGGTTCGTCCAATATAACAATAACGAACGCGTGCTCATCGAGGATCATGCCAGCCTTAATGCTCTCCTGATCAAGTCAATCATCAACAAGGATAACAACCTGTTTTGGGATCCCCGTAGGCTGTTTTCTGCGCTCCCCGCCAGTCTGGAGTACGAAGTCAGTTCTGAAATTAAGATTGATTTGGTCGAGACCCTCAATAAGTACCCATCCACTACACCAACCTTCTCGATAATGGAGGATCTGAGCAAAACTCATCTACTCAATGAATAAGATAAGATCGGTTTGCATTTCAACCTCAGGCTTGCCAAGGCCTGTGGAAATGCAAGACAAAGTGCCATGTTCATAGAGATGAGCAAGAATCTCTATTTGTGCAAGGAGCAGGTCTACCCCCAGGAAAACCAGTATTGGGAGCAAATATACTCTAGCTGCATTCAGCTGAAAATCGAAGAAGCACACCCCGACATCCAGATCAACCAACGTCTAGCTTCTGCTTGCTCCAAGCCCGAATTAGTGAAGTACTTTAGGGCCAAACTCGAGCAGAACCCGTAAGACTCGCTTGAGTACTGGGAAAAATTACTGGTGAGTGCCAACTTCTACCAGAAGAACATCAGAGAAAATGCTGAGAAATCCGAGCTGGACCAGATCATTCTGAGCATCATAATAAAAATCATGGAACACCCTAGATTCTGGGTCTGCTCTGAGGATATCATGGAGTTTTTAGAGGCAACTCACGAGCATAACGGCAGGATTCTTGACGTCATCTTCGACCCCTTCCGAAAATTCATCGACAGCCTTTTGATCGAGGAGGCCAAAGTCGACGATGTGTATAAGCTGGAGTGCAGCATGATGCAATTCTTCAAGTTCTTCTTCGCCGCCCAGACCAACCAAACTACCCCTTATTTCCAGCAGCTCCTCAGCCCAGGTTTCTTCAAAAGGATCCGCAACTACCTGTCATAGTGTAAAAACACTGCTTCCAACAACAAACAGTTGCGCATCGTCCACTTCTTCTTCAACCAGATGCTTTTCTTCGCGCAGTCGATTCCCAGCTTCGACCAGTATCTGATCAGCTGTATTGATGAGGTACTTTAAGACCTCACTTTGATCTTCGATTGGTTCTTTTCCAACAACATGCTGCTCTTCAAATTGAACTTCAAACTCATACAGAAATTGGCCAAGCCTGAATCGACCGAACAGAATGATCCCAAAATCATTGCCATTCAGAAGCTATTTTGGAGCATTATTGGCAAGTTCCTACTCTTCTGGGGACCCAGGAGCTACATCCAAGAGGATATCAGTGAACTGGCTGACAAGTATCCTCTGATTGTGCCTGAAATAGTCGCACTCCTGCCCAAGCTGTTCGAAACCAATTTGGTCGAACTCAGCCATCTAAAACGCATCCTCAGCGAGGAAAAGAAAAACTACTCTCCCAGTCAGCAAGAGTATGCCCAGTGCTGGCTCACCTTTTTGACCTTCAAGCACAACATGATCTTCAAACACTTACTCTACACTGTCAGTTTCCTCAAGGACTCCATTGCCCAAACTGAGCTCAAGTACCTCATCGATTCTGCTATCTACTACGCTTCTCCCTTCGTAACTCTGACCCATAGTTCCCTTATCCTCGATGAAATCGATCAACTTACTTCTCACTATCCGATTGAAGTAGTTGAGTCCATTTTCTCGTATGTCAAAAAGGAGATTGCTGCCCTGAAAATAGAAAATCTCGAGGCTATTTCTGGGAAGCTAATTTGGTACAACTTCTGGCAATCAGACAGACGGCCATTCATTGAGAGTCTGGTCTGCACAAACGAATTGGACTACCACCAGTTCAAAATGTTGGGAAGTCTGCGTCGACTCGAGGTGTTCGCGAGTCTGTTCAGCAACTTACAGCAGAAGCTGAATGAGGATGCTAAAAACTCAATAGCTCCCATAAAAACATCCCACCATATTCTCTATGCAAAGCTTGCCGATATCTACAAAAAACTAGGCCCAACTTTTGCTCGGGAAATCGTGGACAACTTCTACGCCAAACAGCAGTAGTTGAGTGCCATCACATCAGACCCCACCCTCACTGCCTATGCATGCAAGAAGATCGCAGAACTCACTAAAATTAATCTGGTCAGAAACAACTCTTCACTCGGATTTGATAAAGCCCAACTCCTCCCAAACTTCGCTGTTGTCAATCTGTCCAAAAGTCTGGAGAGTTACTTCTAAACTGTGGATCCCAGCAAACATGAAGAAGCACTTACCTAATAAGCCACCAATCCTTCATACTAATATTGTGCTGCTTCCCACGCAAGTAATTAGTACAAAGCTCTCACCTTAACAGTCGAGGCAATCCGCAGTCTCGAGTATTTCTGCGCCTGGAGCAGTGAGGCTGAAAAGATAGTCAAGAAAAATATTATGTTGCCTCTGAGTATCGAGTCGCTAGAGAAAATGAAGGTACGCTACGATCAACTATCAAATATCGCAATGAGCATTGATACTAAAGACCCTTTTTTCTACAGACTGACTGAAGTACACATTCGGCAGATACGCCGGCATTTGGTGAGCTTCCTCTTGAGCGATCACTTCAAGATCTCCCAAGATTCGACTGAGGTTTATACCGGTTTCCAATAAAGGTCAGAGGCGCACTTTACTTTGTATAAGTCTATTCTCAAGTATATC
This sequence comes from Lepidurus packardi, assembly GCA_023053545.1. Taxonomy (NCBI): domain Eukaryota; kingdom Metazoa; phylum Arthropoda; class Branchiopoda; order Notostraca; family Triopsidae; genus Lepidurus; species Lepidurus packardi. Next base: position 52,819 of record JAKZAN010000134.1, read on the forward strand.
TGGAGTGTGGTGGGATACTATGAGGATATCCACAGTCCCTTCATCGAGACTACACAGACATTCTTCTCAACATCTTTGCCCAACAAAGAAAATTCAATGACTATTGTTTTGGGGCTCCTGGATATGTTCTTGTACTCGACATTTGAGCTTCAGACCAGAGTTAGGAGTGCTAGCATGGTGCAGTTAATCACCTTCTACTAGACTCTCTCGGGAAAACCCAAAGAAATCTTCAACTCCACTATTCTCTACTACTTCAAGATTCTTTTCCAGAAGTTTGTTCCGATATTCGAAATACCCCAGGAGATCACGGAACTACTTGTAAAGTAAGAGCTAACAACTGAACAGTAGCTACTTCCCACCAGATACCCAGTGGACAACCTTCCTCATATCACTGCTTCCTGCACACAAGCCATGATCACTAATCTCATCGCTAGAGTCAACTTCTCTTCGCTCTCCGAGGGCATACTCAAGATATATGGCTCTGCTGGTGTTACGTTGCAGTACCTCTAGTACTTGATCAACCTGTCATATAATCTGATCGGTCACACTACTCTGCCTGAACATGATCTGGAAACCCTGGTCCTCGACGTCTTCGGTAACGTCCCTCTGCTCCTCAGCGATCTAAACTCAGACGATATCGATGTGCATATCGATCGGGTGCTACAACTCACGTATAACCTCTACTCGATCCCTATCGATCTCAAAGAATCCAGCGCAGCACTGACGAAACTCCTCTTCATGTGTATCTTGCGCAAGCCAAAACTTGAAAACTTCCTCAAGCTGAGAAAGTTCGAGTCTTCCTTAAAGACCTTTAGGATGATTTCTGTATCATATGAAGCAGAACTAGCATAATCCTGTAAGTCTCACACGCACCTCCTAAACTGCGTCTATCTTGGCGAAATCCTGCATACACGGCTTCTCAGATCAAACTGGCAGATGATTCTCGAGAATCACGAATAGTCTGAAGTACAGACATTGATCAATAATCTGATGATCAGCCGCGAACCAACGCAAAGCCTTCTGTTCCTCAACAACTATCAGGTTTTCAGTCCTCAATTAGCGTAATTGCTGGACCAGTTCGTGTGCAAATACGATGCCTATATTGACAATCTGGACCGTTAATCCCTCAGTTTCTATATTTACTTCAAAGTAGCCATATCCCTTGCCTCCAAGTACCCTACGCTCACTGCCCAGCTATTGAACCATCCAGCCACTCCTTCCCAGTCGTTGTTCGATTTCATTTTTTCTCAAACAATGAAATTCACACACTTACTAGCTGTTTAGTTTACGTATGCTCTTGTGAAGGTCAACCCGGGATTCTGTCTTTCCAATAATAGTCTCACCCCTCTCAATGTGCTGCTGATGAGACGAATCATGTCGACACTTATGAATACCCTCGAAAGCTTCCAGCCTTCCTGCGATAATAACCTTATCCTCATAAATGTCCTAAAGACATGCGAGATTGTAGCAAAGAATTGTGATAGATGGTATATGTCAGCGTACAAATCCGAACAACCTATGCCTCCCAATCCTGCCGTCACCCTCCAGCTTTTGGATAGACTTATCAACATTCTGCTTCGGCTGCTCACGAAAATCAACGATTCTACGATAGTGGAGTTAGTATTAGGACTCCTGAGCGTAGTTCTTTCCTGCCGATTGCGCAGAGTCAAGGTGGAAAGAAACGTTGACTTACAGAACAACATGACCTACTATTTGAACAATTAGTTGGTGTCTCTATTGAGTGGGGAAAAATCCAATCAACCTTCACTCAAAGGCATCGCAAATCTTGAGATTGAGTAGACTATCGAACTTCCCGAAAGTCTCAACGTTGTTCCTCAAAAAAGATTATCTAAGGGAAAGTCAGAATTACCAGTCAACTGTTTCCTGAACTACAACTACACAATTTACTCCTGCCAGGAACAGGACCTTCTCAATAAGGAGTCTATTAAAATGGCTCACAAAATATCTTCTTTAGCTGAGGCAGCCCTCATAAATAGATGTGACTCCTATATCAACGAAACCCTCGCCAAAGACCTCGCTTCCATCCCAACGGAACCCTCATTTGAGTTCCACGTCCCTTATGCCACAGCACCACCTCTATTGACAACCAATAGTCAGCCCTTGCCTTTGCAGCCTCTTGACATCCAGAACAGTCAGGACGATATCAGTCAAGAAAACTAGGAATATAAAAATATTGAGGAATAGCAATACTAGATGGAAGGTCTTATCCCAATGGAAGGGATAGGCTGTTCCAGTTTTGATGATCTCATGGTCGAGGATGGAATCATAGAGGAAGAAGACAACACTGAGACGGAGGCAGATCCCAATATGACAATGGAGGGGAGTGAAGGCCCCAAAGAGAAAAGCCTTCTGATTGAAGGGGATTCTGGACAGACAGCGTTGAAAAGGCTTGAAAAGCTAGACATTCTGGGCCGCATCGAAAGGGGAGAGGAGGTTGCTCATCTGCTCCAGTTCGTAGCAGACGAGGATCTGCAAAAGCTTTCGAAGACAGCTGATGGAAAACTTCTTTTTGACATCGCTAAAGAGAGATCGGCTCGTGGCTTCAGTTTCGAAAATCACAATCTGTCGATCCACTTCTCGATAGACTAACTGACCTAAATGCCACTGGAAAATGAGACTCGCTACATCAACTAGCTCTACCCAGGCTGCATACATAGTGAAGTAGTCAAGCTAATGTTCGAGGTTCCCAGCCTTTACCCAGTTCCCCTCATCGATCAGGATGTCCGATCCAAGATCATGCATTGTTGGATGCAATGTGAAGATGAGTCTAGTAAAGCGTCGCTGACGAGCTGCATCGAATCTCTGTGTTTGAACAATGACAACCTGGTATTCTTTGCCCAGTACTTCTACTTCCTGCTCAATCTAAAAACGAAGTAGGCTGTGAGCCTGAGTTCTGCCGGAAAGCTACCACATGTAACCAGCCTGAACAAGATTAAAAGTAGCTGTGGCCAATTGATATCAGTGCTTTTCGAGAAGAAGATAGGCTTGCCAATCTGGCTATTCGCAGAGTACAATCCAGCTCAGGTACACATCTAAAATCTACCTGCTTTCCGAGAGTTCGGGGAGATATCGACGTTACTGAAGAGAAAACAGAACATTGAGAGTGCTAACTCAAAGAAACTTATCGATCTCCTTATAGAAAACACAGCTGATCACTCATTCGATGGGGATTTCTCGGAAATCATACTCACCTTCAAGAACTATATAGAAAAAGTCGAAAGGCATTCTACTCTCAGGTATCCTCTTTATGCCTTGGAGGAAGGCAATTGGGAAGACTCTGAAGTCATTGAGAGGCTGGCCGAAGTGATCCTCAAACAGCAGAGACGCCTCAAAAACACTTATGCCTATAGCAACATAATGAAGGTGATGCTTCAATTATACCCCGTAGCCTACGAACCATTCATCTATGCACTGTTGAGAATAGCAGGAGACGAGTTAAAGAGCAGCGTTGAAGCCTGGACGAAGGAGTTCAAGAAATTCCAAAGCCAAAACAAACAACTAATTTCCGATGATGGCATGACAAAAGTAGAAAGGATGGAAAAACTGGTGGACTCCATTCTGGTGCAGTTCAAGAAGCAAGAAGAAGGGAGTACGAGGATCGACTACTTGAAGTCTCTCCTAGCTGATCTCAGTTTGGACCTTGTCCCGTGGTTCAAGGAATGGAGGTTCCAGGCTGAAAATAGAGAGGACATTTCCTCTTTTAGCAAAGCCAGGTTAGAACTCAAGAAAGCCCTTGAGTCTGCTAGGCACACCAGAAACTTCCAGGAGCATGAGAAACTTATTGAATAAACCAAAAGACACGATGCAGAGTTCAGTGGGTGGAAGGCCAAGTTCAAGACCGATTTCACTAACGAATACATTAAACCTATACACTAGACAGCCTCAGTCTCTCTGATCAAGGCATTCCAAGGCTCCATATCACTCATTTAAAGCTACAGACAGATTTTCTCCTGTAACATTTCCGAAGAAATCGAAGTCGCTTTGCCAGTCTACAAGCAACAGAGTCTCATCTGGAAGTGCATGCTGGCTTACTTCAATATCTTCAGCGAAGAGTAGTGCATCACTTATCACAGCATGGCTAATTTATCAACGAAGTAAAACATCTGGTCCAAGACCTAACTGCATGGAGCTGGGTCAACTCCTGCAGATGTGCGTAGATCAAGCCGCAAGAAACTATCGATTCAACCACCATCTGCATTTGATATACAGAAATTAGTCAAGAAGTTATCCCCACACTCAGATCTAATCAGCCACTTTGTCAAGGATGGTAGCAAATTAATGAGAGCCCTAGTCAACCTTGGGAACACAGAGTTTAAGCTGAAGTACTTAAGAAGGAGAAAGCCAAACAGACCCGTCAAAGAGATTGAGGTAGATCGGAGCAAACTGTGGTTTGATACTATCCATCACATCGACGAGGACTTCATCACTAAAGAGATCAAAATAAAATTCAAGGGCGAAATCGGACTTGATTATGGAGGTCTGACACGTGAATGGCTGACTCTAGTTACCAAGGAACTCTTTGATCCCTATTACGGGTTGTTTGAGTTGAGCGCCAACAAACGCACTATCCAGCCCTCGAAACACTCCTCTTTGGTGCCACACCATCTTATGCACTTCAAGAAGTTGGGAACCCTGGTCGGCAAATGTGTGGCCGAGGGTTGGAACATCGATATCAACTTTACAAAATCATTCTTGAAACACCTGCTGGGCAGTACACTCTATGTTAATGATCTGGAGGACATCGACCCGGATACCGCACGCTCTCTCATGTGGATTCTAGAGAATGAAGTTGATGAGTCCCTTGAAATCACTTTCAGCTATGAAGAGTAGTATCTAGGGGAAATCAGGACTATTGAACTCATGGAAAACGGCAGGAACATCTACGTCAATGACTCTAACAAAAAGGACTACGTGAAAACTCTGTGCAAATCCAAAATGACTGATTCCATTCGTGCCCAGTCCAAATCCTTCATGGACGGCCTCGAATCTGTCGTGTCCTTTGACGCACTCAGATGTCTGAACTACAAGGAGCTGGGTCTGTATCTCTCAGGAATGCCCAAGATTGATCTGTAGGAGATGCAGACGTACTGCAAGTACAACAACTACGACAAAAAAAGTGTCACTGTCCACATGTTCTGGGAGATCCTGTCCAAATTCGATGCTCAATAGATGGCGAACTTCTTGTTCTTCATGAGTGGGTCTTTCAAGGTGCCATACGGTGGGTTTAAGGAGTACCCCATAATTCTGAACAGGTGTATGGACGTGAAGTACTTGCCTGTGGCCCACACTTGCTTCAACACAATCGACCTCCCTGACTACCAGAACGCTAGTGCACTGGAGGAGAAGCTGAGACTAGCAATCAGCGAGGGCAAAGGATTCAACGTGAGCTGAGGCCTAGGGCTGTTTGACTCTGCATGGTTGCATGGATTTAAACATAATATTTACTTCAAATATGTATGCATGTTACTTTGATATCGATACTCTCTATAGACACAATCTGTATGCCTCTACACTGCCAGTTCGATAGCTAAAAATAATTGTGGGGTCAGACTTTATATTTTTATTGAATATTAGAAGAAGAGCTATAGGGTTTTAATTCAGAGAGTAGGGGTCTCCTTTTTGTGGCGGGTAGCCTGCACGATCTCCAGTATTACTGCGATCATCCCGAAAAAACTCACGTTCAGTTTGTTAATTCTCGTCCTCAGCAGAGCCTGCGGAATGTTGATTCTTTCCAGTGTCGGAAGCACGTCTCCGAATCTCATCGCGAATTCGACTGCGATGTCCATCCTTTCCTCATCGATCCGGTTCAGCTCGATCATGAAACTCTTCGGCGTCATCCTATTCAACATCTTCTTCTTGAGCTCGTGCTACCTTTTGAAAGTCTCTCGCAGACTGGACATATTTTCAGAAAGGGCTCCTAGTAGAGATACCAGCAACAAACTAAATGCCGTCCTCCTGAGAATTTTGTACCTCTTGTTTCCGATGATACTGAGGATGATGGCGATGTTGTCAAAAGCATAGAAGAGCGCTCTGCCCAGATGATTAGATAGTTTAGCGATTTGTTTGAATGTGATGCTGTTTCTGAGGTCCTAGCAGTCTTTGCGGATGAGCGGGAGGAATGAGACAGAGCATCCAAGTCTGTAGATACGGCGGTAGTAGAACAGTTTTCGGTAGATATTGAACAGGGCATGAGTTTTCTAGTCCTGGCGTTCTCGTTCATAAACCCAGCAGAGGAAGAGCACAGCGTACATCGCTGCCTTATAGAAGTGGTCTTTGAACCTTTAGAATACTCTGTAGACGGAGAAAAGAGAAGAAAAAGAGGATGGTATCGTATCGAGCTGTCTTGAAGGAGGCAGGCCATTTTTCTAAGGGTGAGCCATTGCGAATAAAAGGAATAATAATATACAAATCTTAGAAAGTAGATCCATGGGGTGAGCAGGTGAGAAAGAGTAATATCTGAGAGATATGGGTTCAAGAGGTACGCAAGCAGAAGTGGCCGAGTGGTCTAAGGCGGTAGATTAAGGCTCTATTCCGAAAGGGCGTGGGTTCAAACCCCACCTTCTGCACTTTTTTTAATTCCGTACTGCAAATGCACTTAGGCTAGATTTTCCATAATTCACAATCTCAAAACATCAAGCCCTGTTCCAACTTCTTGCACGTCTCATCCAACATCTTCGTGAATGTCGACTCCGTGACCAGCCTTGCCTGTTTTTCTGTGCCCAGTGCCTCTGATACCTCTTCCTCTAGCTCTTCCAGTGCCTTCATCAGCTACTTCACATTGGCCTCCCTTTCCTTGCGTTCGGTGGAGATCATCTCCTGCAACTTCAAAATCTACTCTCCAAAATCCTTGATCAGCTACTCAGACACTTCGTCTCTTATGAGTTTTTCTGCCTCCAACTTTGAACGTGCTTCTTCCACCTCGTTTCCCACCTCTTCCAGCATTTCCGCCATATTGCTATTACGTTCTTCTTGGTTGTTCGCAAACTCTGTCTTGATGGTTTCGATGTGCTCAGACAACCTGGTTACCTCGTCTGCCTCGTCCGATTTCCTCTGCTGGGTCATTTCCTGTAACTGTGTATGTAGCCTCTTCTCCAGCATCTGGAGTTCCTGCAGAACCCCATTCACATGGTTGCGATCGGCTGTTTCATCCTTTAGCAGAGTCTATTATGTCTTCTAAATCTCGTCGTCGATCAGGGAAAGTCTTGCCTCCATGTTGCTCTATGTTTTGTAAACCTTTTAAGATAGAGCATTAAAGCGAGACTGTAGAGCATCGGCAGCCCTCTCCTCGCGAAGGAGTTGTGTGTTGTATTGGGTATGTTTAGAGTGATCCTCGAAGGAGAAGTTGCGCATTCGTTCTCCAAGTTGCTAGAGCTTTGATCGGGAGGGAGACAAGAGAGCCGTGTTGAAATCCTGGCTAGTCTATTGCTAAAAGAGGATGTTGAGAGCTTGTTTGCCTTTGAGGTTTGAAAAGGTCATATTTTAAAGCTTCTGCAATACGTTGCTCCAATATACAGAATCTTAAAGTATGCCAGTCCTGATAGCTGGAAAAATAAAATCCTGGAAGGCAATAAGATGTGATATTGTTTTGGAGCACTACTTAATTCTTAACTGCGCATGAAAACTGCCAAGGATCTCTTTGGGTTCAAAACCCAAGGCATCAACTATGCCCTTTTCAGGCCCCGATACCCTTAGACCTTACTAAACAAATGTATCCATGGCCTCGCTCGTCGTTAGAACTATCTAGATGTGGCCACAGGAACGGGCCAACTTCTGCTTCCCCTCCAAGCACACTTCAGTCGCACCGCTATTGGCACCGATATAAGCGATAGCATGATCAAAGTTGCTAGCTAACTTGTCAAATAACTCCCAATTTCTCCTGCAAAATCTGTCAGAATCTTGAAAACTGATTGTCTGACGCCGCCATCTGCTGACAATTTCGATTTGATTACTGTAGGACAAGCCTTGCACTGGTTTCAAGTCGACTCTTTCCTGCAACTTTCAACTAAGATGCTTGCAGTTGGAGGAAGATTGGTAGTCCTGGGCTATTTCGTGAAAGCCATCACACACAAAAACCGCCCATAAGTCAATGGGCTCTACTCCGAATTCTACAAGATCGTGAAACCCTGGTTCGACTTTGATAGGAACTAGTTGGAGGACATGTACACTTTGAAGTCCAAGTACACATTCGGCAAACACTTCAAAAATATCGAAAGAGAAACAGTAAACTCAGTGTCGTAGTTAAAGAGCGAAGAGTTCATCGCTTACATGAAGACTTACAGTGGGTACAATACCTATTTGCAAGAGAATAAGGACAGATCAGACCCTATCGAAATCCTTGTTAAAGGGCTGGAAGGAGTCAATAAAGTACAGATGGAGGTGGAGTATTTCGGAATTGTTCTCACAGAACCCATCACATATAGTTGAGGACTGCGAGACACTTAGAGGCTTTAACTGGTGCGATGTGAACTTTGAAGAAGATTATGGCTAGTAATCCTTCGATTCCTATTTACCATTGCGTATATCTCTGGCGGATAGTAAGCCTTAATACCGTATCGACTACACACAGAACCACTTTAATTTAATAGATCAATCAATATTTATTAGTTTTTTCGCTACCCGTCAGTGTTGGGCCATGATTTTTCGTTCAGTTGCAGCCTATTCTTTTTCCATTATGTCCAGGAACAAGAAGCTCTTCCCTCGCTAGCATAAAGCTCCGACTCCCAAAAGTCCTGAGATTCTCCCCACACAGTATCCCAGAAATCTTCAAGACCCTAGCCCTTCCGTCATCCATCGAGGCCGTCCTATCAAGCATGTATCTCCCCGCTACGAGGTGCTTCCTTAGAAAGACATACCCATGAACTATCTCGCAATGAGTGCACCCAGCAATCCCTATCTCAAAGTCATTAAGGCACTCGACATTCAACAAAAAAGCTAGTCAGCTATATCTTAACCTCTCAATCAATACGCTCTGAAAGTGGGTGTATTGGGTCCAGTGAACTGTGGTAAATCCTCGATAGTCAATAATTTGGGTTTCAAGGTCTCTGCAGTTTCTCCCAAAGCCCATACTACATCTGAGAACATTGATTGCATCAGGTCACATGAAGTCGACCATGAACTTGGCAGGAGGCATGTGCAGCTGCACTTCATCGACACCCCTGGCATTCTTTCGACTGGAAACAACAAAGACTATAGGAATACAGCAGGCTGGGAGATAGTGCCAGAAATTGATCTGGCTCTTCTCGTGATCGATGCAACTAAGCGTTGCGACCATCTACTTAGGAAAGGTGTTGAGAGACTCGAGAACAAAAGTCGGGAAACAGGTCTCATCAAGACACTCGTTCTGAATAAGGTTGACTTAGTCGACTCTCAGAGAAGATTCCGAGGGCTCATTTCGTAGCTAGAGAAATACGGGAAATTCGATCGGGTCTTTTATACCTCATCGCAGACTGGCTACGGACTCAAGGATTTGGAACGATATCTTTTGGGAATGGCGAAACCCAGAGAATGGGAGCATCCCAGGTAAACCAAGACTTTGCTGACTGAGCGATAACTCTACGAGCAGTGGATGAAGGAGGCCCTGTACTCCCGAACATACGAAGAGATGCCCCATCAAACATCCCTCGAGTGTGACGCTATTTCAGGACTAAGCAGTGGCACAGAGTTCATAAAATTCAGGCTTCGAGTCTTAACCGACAACCAACGCCGTGCCGTAATCGGCCTCTAAGGCAAAAATATTGAGTATATGAAGAATATGTTCAAAAAGATTTATGTGACGGAAAAGGCATCGTCTTTGGAACCATAAGTGGAGATTCAGGTTTCATTGATGAGCAATGCAGAAAGAATAACAGCAGAAGTCTAGGAGACCGTGGGCCATGAGAAGTCTGGGATCTTTGAGGCCGAAGGAATCGTGGGTGAGGCACGGGTCGAGCTGGAGAAGAAACTCTAGAATCTGTTCAAATGATTTATGTAGTAGTTGATTAGGCTTTAGTAATGATAATAAGATTCTTTAGGGTGTGAATATATAGTTTTGACTAGTCGACTTAAATCTAGATATAGGAAGCTATGTCGGCCCAAAAGGAAAAAGTAGCAAGGGGCAGCAAAATCGGAGGGGCGAGTGTCCGCGATCAGATCTATGCAGTCCTCAAGAGTATCAAGAAAATGCAGGAAGGCACTCGAGTCAAAACATCCAAATTCCTCAATAAGATCGAGGAGATCATCTTCGCACCCGAAGTCCGCCTCAACCCCTAGGAGATAGCTATGGTCATACGCGGGGTTGATGAGGGCCAGATCGAAGGACTCATACACCTATGCGGAAGCAAAGGAGGCCTGCTCTCAAACCTCAAGAACTCGGCTTTCACAGCCATCAACCTACTGTACCGACTCTTCAGTGACACCAAAAACAAAGAAGAATATCTGAAGGTGTTCTATGATCTAGACCACGAAGAGTTCAAGCATATGCGATTAGCAACACACATTTTGGAGGAAAAAAGCGAAGTAGCTTTGAAGATTTGTGCAATAATTAGGGATAAAAGAACCCATCTCGACATCGGGTCCTACATTTTTAGTCAGGAAGCTCAGAAAAAGTTCCACCAGTGGTACAAGACGTTTGAGTCCAAGAAGAAGACTGAGGAAAAGAAAAATGTCAAGTTTGCCGAGATCAAGCAAGAGGTAGCCCAGCAACAAGAGAAGCAGACTAGGAAGGAGAAGGAGAGGACGCGAGAGATTCTGCCAATCGAGTTCTACGAGGAGTATATCGGTGGGGAAGACTAAGACTAGATACTGGTCGATACTTGGGTCAACCCGATCGACCTGATTATGTTAGCGTCGGGGGACCAGCTAATCAAAACCCAAAGAATCAGGAGCCTGAACAAGAAAGCAGTCGAGATCTTGCTGCTGACTCCAATGTCCAATCGCAAGACTTCAGAAATAGCTAACATTGTGCGACGCATCCACATAGATAGCCCAGACTTCGACCCCAGATTCTTTCTGCAGAATTTTCACTCAATGTAGACGAGAGAACAGTTCGCGGCTTACTCTAAAGTGATTTCCAATTCGGTGTACAACGCCAAATACTGGAATGAGACTATGCACAAACACTTCTTTTCCCGAGAATGCGACATAGAGAACACTGCCATCCAGATCTACCAGTATCTTAACAAGGCAGAGAGTCTGACTGAGAAGGAGTCGGCAGGCTTCTCGCTCAGGACTAAGATCAACTCCTCCATCAAGAAACTCAAGGACAGCGTGGATCCGGTGCTGGAACTTTATCTGGATGGTGAACTGATTCGAAAGTTTATCAATTTCCTGGAGACTAACAGTGAATTCGCAAAGCTTCCTGAGCGTCTGCGATACCTAAATGATGTGAGGGACCACAAGAGCATCTGCAGCCTCTTCAAGAAGTACAAGCCCTTCATCGTAAAATACAAGGATGGCTGTAAAAATGATAGCCATATCATTTCGAAGCTGATTCGCAACATAGAAAGTGAGATTATCGAAATACGTAAATAGGAGCTAAGGAGACTGCTCAAAGGTATGGAGGACATGCCGGTCGTTGACAGTTGTCTGTCGAATCTAGTTGGTCTTTTTTAAAAGAACATCCTTGAAGACTACATTTTGGACAAAATGGCCTATCAGTTGGTCTACACTGCTAATAAACACATCAAAAAACTAGAAGACACACAGGTAGCACCCTCCCCTGGCCATCCCCAAAGTGTATCGAGTCCCCAGCTCCCCGGCTCAGCCAGTTCAACCAGTTCAGCCAAGTCAGTAAAGTCCTAGGAGGCATTTTAAGAGTGGGTATCGAGCATCCTCCAGAAATAACTGATCCTCTTCGGCTAGTCGATTTCGCCTGAGTTTGAAGAAATAAACGAGGGAGACATGATTCAGTAGTACTTGAACAGTCGAAAACTGAAACGCGCTTCGGAAAGACCCGAATAAGAACTCGAAGAACACTTCGAAGTGTTCGACAAATTGTGCATGGCTCTCACCCATTTCTTGGAAGTGCTCAGAAAGATAATGAATAAGGACTTTGATGCCTTCATCGGAGGGATCCCGAGGGCGAACGAAGATCGCGAAAAATACAGCAAAAGGATTCGAACATTGCTGGGCGAAACTCTCGGCAAGTGGTACTCTCTGATCATCAAGAAAGTGGAGACTCCCCCCTTTCCTGAATCTCAACAATGCCCTGAGAACAGCCAAAGTCGCCAACACTATTGCTCCCTTAATGTCTATCAGCGACTTCTAGTACGAGGGCCTTCGACAATGTGTCAAGCTCTATCGTACCAAGCTGCTCGAAGATCTGAAACACGAACCAGAGCCGGCCCGATGGGACGCAGACCTCAACATCTACCACAAGAGTCTCCTGTACAACATGTAGAAATCAATCCCCTTGGTCTAGATGATAAAAGAGAACCCCCTATTTAGACATAAGTATTGTTCCAAACTACTCTTACCCTTCCTATACAGTGTCTTTGAGGTGCGAACTACAACGAAGGTCTAATATCTTTGTTTGCTGTGTTCACTGAAGAGTGTGCGTGACACTGACGTCATCAGACCGTACCTGCGTCGTCTTTAGAAAGTCCTATAACCAGGACCCGGAGAGAATAAACCAGAAATGACAGAGTCATTCCGAAAGAAAGCTGCTGAACTCTTATCGAAAAAAGGGTCAGAACTCCTAAGCATGCTTCAGTAAGAGTACAAGAAACTGATTGTCAAGCATAAATTCGGAGAACTCGGCGTCGAAGCATTGGACGTTGATGGCTGAAAATATCCATGCTGTCACTGTCTACTGTCCTAACATGTACACCTAGTTCAAAGAAGTGATCCTGGAGCTGTTCCTGCGAGAAGTCGTGAGCGCGACGAAAGGCAATGAGCCGTACCAGTATTATGTGCAGTTGGAGTTCGTGTAAAAGATGACTAACAGACTGTGCTCGAAGAAGTCCAAGGAGACCTTTATGTAATTAGCGAAAGGGGGCACACAAGGCAGCAAATAAGAGATAAAAGAGAAGGAGAACTACATTCTGAAGTTCAGGCACAAGTTGCAGTACCGATACCAATCATTGGTAAACTACTGATGGCGGCTATAGTTCATACTTTCCAACAATCTTCATTCTAGTAATATTACACACTCACAAAGTAACAAAAGAATAAACAAAAATACTATCACCACCTTCTGCCATCTCTCTGTCATTCCATTTCGCTCTACGTTATTCCCGACAGCTTACCCAGCGATTACAGGAATTCGCTGATGTTTTACTACTTCGCTGCTAGCACTCCGAATGAACAGAGGTCCCAGTGGTGTTCCACACTGTGGTAGATCAGACTCTTCCCACCCATCACTCCTGCCTGCCCTGTCTTCTCCTTGTTCGAAGAGTCGCCAATTATTTCTGACATGTCTAGGTATACCTGCTACGACATACTACACCTTCGATATCGACTCTGACCACTCTCTCCCGACTCAACGTCTATCTGTGTCATTCCTCCCACTAAGAATATCTTCTTATCAATCACGAAGCTAGTATGCCCTGCCCTTCTCACGAGCCTGGCTTTTTCGGGAGTCACAACTACTTTGGACCACTGTCTGGCATCAAGGCAAAAGATCCACACATCGTCTAAGACTCTAAAAGACTCGTTCATGCCACCAATATACACGATCTTATTGTTGATGAGATTCGCAGTGTGGTAGGCTCGTCCTTCTGGAGTGAAGTATTCCTCGATTTCTTTAAGATTGTGCCATTTTTGGTTTCTAATATCGAAGAACAGGGACTCATTCGTCACGCACTTAGGACCTTTGAAACCTCCGAATACTAGAAAGCCATTTCCCCTGTTCTCATCATCGATCACGACGATCGAATGGCCTTTTCTGGCGAGACCTGGGTACTTGTCCCACTTCCAGTTACTGGAAAGTACCCACAACTCGTCTTTTGCACCAGTCTGGAAAGTGCCATCCCACCCTCCGTAGAGGCATATTTTATTTTCGGAAGGGATGTAGCACATGGTGTGATCTTTTCGTCTTGGAGGATACTTGGACATTTGATGCTTTTCGATATCTTTGGAGTTACCGACAGAGGCAGCAGGCCGGTTCTTGAGTACTGTGATGTCTGGAATCTTGGGTTATTATTTGATGAAAGGACGGGTCTCCATCGTATTCAGGTTCAGCAGTAGGAGACTGTCTGAGTAATCTTGTCCAGTCCAGCCACCATAGATCAGGGCATAACCTTTCAGATGCGCATACTGAATCGTGGGCCAAGTGACCAGAGACATGCCACTCACGGGCATCAGGTAGTGGTTGCTAGGGTCTTTGGTCACTCTCTTCCATATGGCGGTTTCAAAGTCAAGTATATATGACTCGTGCTCGTCCTATTTATCGGTGGTGCCGCCGATGAGGTAGAGCTTCTTGTCTTTGTAGAGGGTGCGGTGGTCGTTGCGCGGAGGAGGGATTTAGCCTTTAGTCTGAATAGTAGCAGGCTCTAGACTGTACTGGGTTTCCTCTAGGAGCACTAGGGACTCCATACCAGGCTTGCGCTGGGACATACTTGAATGATTACTCTAATTAGTATAGCTATGACAAAGAGTACTAGTGCATCAGTGGGGACTATATGCACAAAATATATAATATTATGGGGGTTTATAATTAGATTAAAGGTAGATATAATTTGCAGTAGGACTGTCGTCTTCTCCTAAGCTCATATATACTGAACCAGTCAGGACACTGAGTTCTGAACAGTTTAACGCCAGAACAGAGTAAGAAGGATTCGCACGATATTGGGGCAGATATTGGGTTCTCTGGTTCGATGCTGCGAACTAACCAAGAATAGCCATCGGTCGCAATCGTAATTCCCAATACTCACCCATCTGTTCATCATTTCCTTGTTTTCCACTTGTCCACATACTCACTTCTCATTGCAAGGATTCTTCAGTTTGGAAGCCCTTTACCGTGACCTGCGGAACCATCGCGCTCGCTACTATTATTCTTTTGGCATCTCATCCGGGCCTATTGCTACAACAAATCCACCTGCTGTTAACTTGCGTGATGCTGGCTCTATTTCTCGGGACCTGGACAAAAAATCCAGGACTTATTTCCAAAGACTCCACAAAGTCGCCCAATCCCCTTTATCTCGGAGGGTATCCCAACCTACTCTACAATCAACGATAAACTAAACCCCACTCTTAATATATATTCTAACAATTCAGAAAGTGTGATGTCTGCGATGTTCTAGTCGACAATGACAAATTCCACTGCTCGGTCTGCCAAATTTGCTGCGATGGTTACGGTACGTCCTTCCTTGCCAACATTTCGTAACTTGTAGATCACCACTGCGACTGGATGGGCAAGTGCATCGGCCAAGGAAATCTCATCTTCTTCCGGGCCTTCATGCTAACAACTATCATCTGGTTCCTCAACTCCCTAGTCCTCCTAATGGGCTTCAGCACCCAATGAACAAACAAACAGATAACGTAGTATTAAGAAATAGAGACAAAGGAGCCGATCAGCACTAATTAAAGACATCACTGATTTCAGTGAGACACTCATCCACAGACTCCTCAGTGATCCTGGTGAGGTGCCTGTTGAGCTGCGCGTAGATCAGAGCCTTTATGAGTTCAGACTTTTATTTCGACAATCCTATATTTTAAATTAGGGATTTAAGCATTAGAGTTTTACTGTATTTGGTGGCAAGCATGTCGGCGATGGCTCCCACGCTTTATTTGTTCTTTATAGATATTCGCTAGACTAATCCCTAGCTGATCTTCAGAGTCACGTCCAGCATCGAGTCGCCACTTTGCTATCGGTCTCTAGTCCGTCCCACCTTCTGCTCATCTGTCGTGCTACATTTCTTCATACCTTTAGGTGGCGCTACATATTGGCTCAGTAGTAGTCCAGAGATAGTTTGCTTTTTGAACCGCTGCCTCAACGCTTTGAAAATGCTGACGATGTTCTCAGTACATTGATTGGTGATGTGGTTATTGTAGTCGAGAAGCAGGCTGCTCTCGAGGAGGCAGATGTACAGTATAGATGCCTAGATGCTTTTGCTTTAGAACCCTCCTAAGGCCTTCCATAGTGATAATAAAATCTCTTCGACTGGGATCAAGTCCTTTGGGGAAAAGGGGCCTTTGAACAGATTGAAGGTCTGGAAAAACTGGGGCATGTTGATGAAGCTATACTCTTTGAGACCCCATTCCTCTAGGATCCTGCCAAAGGAATTCCGCATCTTCTTGATCTTTTGTTCATTCGAGGACTGTGCTTTTTCAGGTTTCTCGGATCTGTCGACTATCATTTTAGAGTTATTATTAAGGGGATCTTCTTTAGCCGGTTTCTTGCGGGCAGGTTTGACGCTGTTCGAGCGAGGAGTGCTTTTCTTCTCGATGCTCTGGCGGGCAGAAGAGAGGCGCTTCTTGGTGGGGAGGGTGTCGTGGACGGGGAGAGAGGGTTTGAGACGAGCGGAAGGACAGGTGGGTAGAAACAGTTTGAGTGAATGTGCATTGGAGTTAGCTTTGGGTCTTTCGAGGTTGTCGGGGTGTATTTGGGAGAGAGGGGCGCCTCGTCTGTGAGCCATCGCGAGTGCTTAGCCGTTGAAATGCCAAAGTTAACAAAAAATAATAAGATGTAAAATTAGTAATTGCTGAAAAAATGAGTCTTAACTGATATATACAAACTGGTATGCTTACACTCAGACTATCATGCGCAAATGTATACAGTGCTTTATGCTTGATTGCTAGAATGTTGCCGATTTCGGTCACAGGAAATCAGACTTCTTAATCTGCACAGCTAGGCCTCCGCTCAGATAACCCTCTTCTTAGAACACCAGTCCTGCGTACATCTACTAGCTGAACTACAAAGCCTTCTCTTACACATCGTACACCTTGTGCGAAGGGATGTAGTTCACGAATCGGAAGCTCAGGCCTAGTTTGCTGAATACGCTCATGCTCTCGTCGATGTCCCGCACCCACCCGCTCGTCCGTTTCTTGAACATCCTGATCTTTACGGTTCTGTTGAGGATCCAGTTTCGCTCATCGTTGGCCTCTTCCAGGAGACTAGAAAAGTTGTCCGCCATATTCGGTGTGAAGAAAGGTACGGACGCCTGGCCGAGGGATATCCACAGGGTAAAGTACGTTTTCCGGGTGCCTGAGTTGATGCGCAACATCACAAACTGGAAATCCTCAGTCTAACCGCACCGGACATTCTATTTGTCGGAACGGGTGTATAAGTAGTTGTCGTTGCAGAAATAGTCCAGGTTCAGCCAATCTGAGATACTGAGACGACCCATTGCCAGGCTTTCGCCTAGCTTCTCAGAACACACGTAAGAGTGACTGGCGAAAGCCTCCAGTTCTGAGTTGACTTCATCTAGGTTTTTGTAGATCTTTATTGAATGGGGAGGCTTATCTTTAGGGTCTGCAATGTTCCAGATCTATTTGAGTTCAACCCCTTTGCGTATTCTCCTGTGGTTAGCATAGCACGCGACTGTGTCTTTCAACATTATGTTTTAGAAAAATAACTTTTTGGTATTCAGAGCTGCTCCTTGCTGTTCGAACAACTTCTCGCCCACTCCGATAAAGCTACTTACCAAGGTTGATAGTTCAATAGAGAGGAAGGTTTTCTACTCGATTTACTTAGATTTCTCGCTTTTACGATCAATAAAATATGCCTTATCTTCCATGATTCCTTCAGGGTCAGAGTAGGGGGTTTCCACGAATGAGTTCTCCAAGAGAATTGGCACGAGTAACTTTCGATTTTCCTGATTAGATTTGTGGAACACGATGCCTAACCGTACACAGGGGTCAGTGATGAACAGATATTTGATATAGCTCAGGATCATTTTCTTGGGGTTAATCACATCGACAGTGACAAAGGCGAGACCGTTGACCAGGAGAGTTCGGGTAAGAGTATCTTTTAGTTGTATGCAAGTTGCCAGCGCAATCTGCACCCCATTCTCTTTGATGAGATTGGTGTAGTAGTTCTTGAAGTTATTTTTGGGTGTCAGCAGTGTCTGTTGTAGGCTCCGAAACTCATCCGCACTCACATTCGAGCGAACCCATTCGTGGAAGAAGTTTTGGATCTACGACATTTTCATGAGTCTCATAGCTACTGAGACCTTAGTTTCCTTGTATTACTTGGGTAAAGGCGAAGGCTATATCGGTGGTGCAGTCTAGAGGGGTGCTGTTGTCGAGATAGGCGGTGCTGTGCTAAATGCATTAACAGAATCTACCGGAGCTGGTTGCTGAGTCGCTACTGGCACTGTGTTACTGGTTTCATCCGCATTCGTATAAAGATAGTGAATCGGGGAAGAATTATCCATGGGATTCTGATGCACAAAAGGGCTCTCCTGGCTGTTTGGAGGATAGACTACTTCAGGGACAGGCGTAGATCTTTTCCGAGGCTAAGGAAGCCCAAAGTATTCGGGTTCTGGGTTCAGCGCGAGGATTTCCTCAGTCTGGGTTTCTTTGGGCTGGTTAAGGAGGGACTCGATTCTCATAGGCTCCTGTCCGTAATCGGCATAGCTGGAAATCGCATGTCTTTTATGTTTGGGCTTCCTATAGCTTCCAGACTCCTCTACGACTCCTTCAGTGACCAGCCTGCTTACCCGTTTTTCTGCAGATTCCAGCTCTAGAAACAATCCACTTGAGTATTTGGGATATTTGGCAGGCAACAAACTATTCCTGCGAGCTGCAGTTCCTGCAAATTACTTGATCATGAGGCTTTTATTTGGATCCGAATTGGGTTCATCGACGTAGACGTCAGAAGTGACAGGAAGTGCTTGTTTGGCTATACTCATTTTATTAACTCCACTTGTTGTGTTTATCCTCTTATGATTATCCTCGACTGGGTCCGTCTGCTAGCTATTTCTATAGGTATCAGGTCTATTCTTTGCGGGCATTATTGATGCCCTCGGCTTTTACAGCGTAGGCACTTTGGCCGTATCTGGGTTTCTATAGGGTCCGTTCGATGCTGATGGATTGCTAATTGGCGGCAGTGCTGCCACATTTTGTTTCAATCTAGTCTTTGATTTGGGTCTCTCTCTTAAGCTATCTTCTCCAATTCTTTTTTTAGCTTTACCTGCACCTTCGGTCTTGATCCTCTGCCTGTCGGGATATACCTTCATGAGTGTCTCCATTGTCTCTTTCCTTTCTGACGGCAGCTAAGAAACCAGGTATTCATAAGCTTTAAGCACTGTGGCTGCCTGCTGGAGTCTGGCGATTTCAGGGGACTTGAGAGAGAATATCTTACGGACAGGTTAAAACCTCCGCATTCCTTCATCGGGGTTCTGGATTAGCTGAAGTGGGTGGAGGAACAGGGGATCTTCGTCGCGTGCAAAGCTTATATACCTCCTGAGAGCACTAGAATTCAGGAAAAAACAATCTCTGCCAATCATGTCTAAAATATCCAACCCATCTACAAAGAACACAATCTCCCACTCCTCTGGGCCTTGCCGCGAAGGATACGTATTGAAGATGCTCATCATATCTCGTTTCCACTCCTCCACGCTTTCAATGAGAGTCAGCGTCAGTAACCTCAGATGACTCAGAATGGCACAGAGCTTCTATAGTAAAATGCTGCCTTCCAGGTCTTATGAATTTTGAGCTTTGTAGAGGCTCGCCTTGAGCCTCTAGATACAGTTGCAGCGTGCTATTACGTTCTTATTTATGGTCTGATAGGGTGAAGTGCCTTGGTGGATGGAGTTGAGTTCCCCATCGATGAGGAGGCACTGTTATTATTAGGATAGACAGGACAAGGCTCGAAAGAAAGTTTTGAAATAGAAATCCTGGATGCCCTGATTCCTGCAGGCTTCAATAAAGTAGTGTTTGACCCTTGCGAGTACTTCTTTGGGGGATATTGCAGACTTCTGTAGGGACGCGGACTGGTATTTATTAGATGCCTTGATTTTAATAGTCTAGTTGGGATCGTTGAGTGGTCTTTTGTAGTAATCCTAGACGAGGGCATCTTCGGGGTGCCTGGCCCTGCGTCTTTTTAGGCTCATGATATTTTATTGATGCTATGGGAAGTTATAGAGAATAAAAATCTCTATCAACTAGTTAAAACCAATAAAAACTACTCAGTGCCGATGGTGCGACTCTCGGAAAAGCGGTAATTCCTAAATAGATCACAAGAATACTCGAAGGAGTATATCGTTTGAGTCCAACACATAGTAACCATTCCGCTATCATTACTCACCAATGTCTGGAACACACAATAGAAGCACAATTACAGTATTTAATATTAGAAAAACAGTATCAGTCGGCATCCTCTACGATCTTCACACCCTCCCCCCAGTCGACAGCGATATTTCGTTGTCCCGCAGATTCAGGTGCAGTGTCTTCATTAGATATCTTCTGTACCACAACAGTCCGCCGCTGATCAGCACCCCCACCAGCACCATCGCACTTCCGATTATGTACATTGTGCCGGACGGGAACTGCATGCAGTTGTTGTTCTGGCTGTCGCAGCTGTACTGGCAGCAAAGCTGTGCGCATGTGTTGTTATAGTATTATCTGCCCTGATGGAGACCCTTGCAGGGCTTGAGTGTGGCGAGTAGGAACATGCCGATGCCTGCGATGAGCATGATGAAGAGGGGGGAGAGGATGGCAGGGAGGGTGAGACTCTTGATCTTGTTGGTTCGGTAGTGCTCTTGCATTGTTATTTGTGATTGTTGATTATGTGCCAGGATGGGCCAGTAGGTATGAACAGTACTTTTGCAGATTAGCGAGGGTATCATATTCTAATTAGAGATGAGTTCTATTTCCTCCTCAGGAATCTAACGTTAATGATCTTTATTTTATTATACCTTACGCCCCAAAATCAATGATATATGCACGAATGCACAAAAAGATTCCGTAAAACGGCTGCCAATGACCTCTACCCACTCAAACCCTCTTTAATAAGTCCATAATGTATGTACTATAGATCCTCAGAACAACTCTTCACCATAGAATTAACCCAATCGCAATCGCCAATACTCCTAAACATCTATCTAGCCTCCTCCCCCATTTCGTCTTCGTACTCCCATCATCCGTGCTCGAGCTCCAGTACTTATACACAGCTGTTTTCAGATTGCATGCTTTGTCTTTATTGATGATCCCGAACCCCTAAGTCCCCCAACTCGTTCCCCACGAGTTCTTGATAATATAGTGCCCTTAAGCTGTATATCCCACTACTAGCACAGCGTGGTTGACAGAATTTCTATTCAGATTCGAAGCACAAGAGTATACACCAGAGCTATAATGCATGAAAGCGTCTTAGGCATAAACCAGGGCCACTATAGGTGAGGTTTCCACCAAAGACTGCATCTAGGCATCGCTAATGTAGTAGGAAACCCCTATTGTCAGGTTCTCGGGCAGTTTCACAGCTCCCTGCAGAGACGAGCAGACACTGTTGCTAGAAGTAGGTTTCCCGGTTGCTATGTTCTAAGCAGTGTACGCTAAGGTTGTCTCTAGAGGAATACCTAATGACCTGCGAGCTATCGACATAGCATCGTCGACCATGCCACCGTCGCAAGTGCTTCTAGCTGCAGAACACTCCAACAGAAATTGCTCAGAAAGATCATAGATGGTATTCGAGAGAATGGCCAGATAAGACTCGATATAGGCAGCCGCCGAAAAGACCCAGCAAGAACCGCAGTATCCCTGGTACTTAACAGGACTGACTCTGCCAGTTTTCCTCCAATCGACAGAGGCAGCAGCTCCCACTTTGCCGTCATTATTATCTTTGTGAGGCACCTTGACGGGAATGCCCACCTAAGTATCTGTGGATATTTTAGTCCTGAACCCTGAAAACGTAACAATAAAGAATGTCGAGATAAGATGATGAGTGCCTACTTCTGAGTTATTAGTCTGTGAAATCAGTGAACCTGTTGGCTGCGAGGACTGAGCCAGGGTTCTAGGTATTGTATTGCTAGATGAGCTTCATATTTCTGAGGTACACGTCTCTTCGGAGTTCGTACTAGGCTGGCCCAGAGTATGACTTATTGAAGTGGGCGAGGTAAGCATCAAAGGTGAGTTGGTACTGCATGTCAGCAGCAGCAGAGTGTAGGAGAAGCAGAATGCAACATATGCTCAGAAATGACATAATAAATAATGGCTTATATAATTTCTCTTTTTTGCTGATGGTTTTTTCCTAAATCTATTGGGTGGGTTGGTGAGATATTATGTCATGTCCAGCATTTTAAATTGTTTCTATTCCCTTCGAAAGGAGAGTCGTATTGTTGTCGTGCCAAGACATATAGAAGGAATATTGCACTTAATACTGGGTCAGACTAGCCAATTGCTCAGGGTTTAACGCAACCATAAAACACTCCTACTCCCCAATTACTACCCTTCGTGCCTGTCAACCACCCTCTCAGACTCTTTTCTAGTGCCCTGCCAAGTGTTTACCATAAAAATAAGTTAAATATTAAATCGTGATGAACAAAATAAGTCAAGCAACTTATTTGGCGAAGTAAAGACCAGAGTGCCGCAATATCCATCTCCACAGGATGGCTGCATTCAGTAGTTGTCTAGGTGTTTGTAGGTGAACCCCATGATATTCGAGAACGAAGCTACATTCTCGTCCTCCAGTTCTGGACAGAAGTCTATTCTTTTTGGGTACTTCTTCACCAGATTCCTCAACGGGCTCACCGTCTCCCCTCTTTCGAGGGCTTTCCAGTCGAACCCTTCGAAGAACTTGTGTTATTTTATTTCATGGTAACCATTGGATCCTAGTCTCTTATCAGGGTCCACCCTCAGAAAATCATTGATTAGGCACTTGGCTTCTTAGGAGATGAAATTACTGCGCCAGCTCCTCTGGGTCTCTGCGAGGGAGCACGCTCTAGCAAATTTCCCCTTGACGATGACTCGAGAGTGGAAGGGAGGGACTGTGAAGATGAGTTCATGGAGGAAAACGCCCAGAGTCCAGAAGTCGACCTTCATGTTGTATTCTAGAAATGTCACATAAATGAGGTTAATAATGTTTGGGATTTAATTAGAAGAGGTTAAATGAGGATAGGATTTGTCCTTAGAGGAAGGATAGATAATATTGATGCGTAATAAGTAAGCAGAAACAGGCAGGGTTTACTTTTGTGTTCCAGCATCTAGGGTGCGTAGTAGATCTTGGTGCCAGCCAGCACTTCCTCCATTTAGTTCAGTTCAGCCATTTTGGCTAGTCCGAAGTCCGTCACCTTCACCGACCCATCCTCGAAGATAAGCACATTCTAGGGTTTAAGGTCACGGTACATTATTTTCTGTCGATGCATGCATTCCAAGGCCAGCACCACTGAAGCCAGGATATACCTCACTGCAGGCTCCCCAAGACTCCGAAACTCTTGAACTTTCTGAGGGTTTTCTTTGCTATTAAGCAATGAGTACACATCGCCACCCGACGCATACTCCATTACGAAGTAGCAGTTGTACGGGTCTTGAAAGGCGCAAAATAGATCCACTATGAACCTGTTGTTTAGTAGTACCATAAGCTTGCGCTCATTGATGAGACTGTCCTGCAGCATCCTGCGCCGGAAAATTTATTTTTTAGCTATCTTCTTCATGGCGTATTTTTGACCTTCTACGCAGAACGATCTGGATTTATGCTGGTCCTTATGCTTGAGCCTCACGAGTTACACATACCCGAACCCTCCCTCGCCTATGGGCATAAGCACCTCGAAGTCGTCTCTGCTGTACTTTCTTTTATTGCTGCTGTTAACACCATTGTGTACCTCTATAGCTTAGTTTATTTTTAAATCGTCAGCTTTCCTGTTGTGGTGGGCAGTAGACTTTGAACACACAGATAGGTTGGTCGACTCCCTGAATGGCGACGGTGTGTGAGTTTGTTCCCGACGCGGAAGCTCTTCAGTTGGGAAAAGGGCTGGGGTCTCGCTGGGAATGGTGCTGTGGTTGGAATTCTTCTTAGAGGACTATGGAAGCTTTTAGGATTCCAGTTTATTAGGAGGAGATGACTGTGTTTTGAGGAGGAACGACAACTATTGTGGGGGGGCCGGGATGAAGGGATGAGAATTTCTGAGTTGACTGGTATGGTCTTTTCCGGCATGAAAGGTGACATGTTTAACCTTTTGTTTCTGGGATGTGAGTTGGGCAGGTTTGGAGTTAGTGTTTTCACAGGTGCAGATATCGTTTCCCATGCTGAGTAGAGCAGTAGCCGCAGATGTTAGTGTTTTAAGGATAAGAAGAATATTTTTCAGCTTTTGTGTAGTGTATGGTGTATGGACGTTATTTTAGTGAGAAAGTCAGGGTATAATCAACATTATGACAACAGGATTGAGGGCTTCGTCAGCCTTTTAACAGCAGCCTATGGTTTTGGAAAGACTGAGCTGTGACTTGAGATCTGAGTGTATTTTTGTCGACACTGGTCGATCTCTACTCAGAAATGGGGAAAGAAAGCATGTCAGCACAGCAAAGAGGTCTACCTATTTTTAATATTAAATTTTCTATAGGTTCGGCAGCGACGGTGTATTGTCTGGGTGTTGTTGTTTTATTCGATTCCAGAGCGAAAAATAAAAAATAAATCAAGCCACAGTCTGATATTTCAGTATTCTATATTTTAATGTGCGAAGATTACAGAAGGGAAGATCGGAAGGCGATTATTGCTCGGATGTGTTGGCTTCACAGAATCAATGATTGCGGCCCTGAAGCCTGCAGCGACAGACACCCGATCCTGGCAGGGTATCCAGAAGCCAGGCAAACAAACCAAGGGCAGGGAGGTAGGCCAATCGACCTCCGTCCCGTCTCTATCCTCATATGGGAAACAAGTCCAAGGGTTTTATTTAAATATTGAGGGTTTCAAGATGATCGATTGGCCAAAGAATGGAGTATCGGTTTAAAGCAGGAATAATAATCAATAAAAAGCACCCAATCTTATTTTTGCATTAGCAAAAACCAAAAGCACACTCTCACCTCCACGTACGATGATCACCCAGATCAAGGAACTCACACCCCACAATCATCACCCCATCAAGATAGTCGTCACTACCAGCTAGAACGAAGAGACCCACGTCGGAGACTTCGAGTCCTCTCTATCCGACATACGCCTCCATCGACGCAACCATTAGGATTTCCTGAGCTCTGCAGAACTCTCTAAGATTTACTCCAAATAAAAGGAGAGGCTGCGGCAGAACTACGCTCGTCAGTACGATGTGATGCACAACCAGAACTTTGAACTCAAGGCCAAACTGCTTAAAATTAGAGAGAAAGTGGTAGGCGGTATGAGTGAGAAAAGCATGGCACTAACTAGCGATGCCTTGAAGAAGCTATTCTACGAAATCTATAACGAAGTACGCGAGGTGAACTATGCTCTGGAGGACGGTGTGGCTGCAAAGTTTTAGGAAGTTGAATAGCCTGACCTGTATTGAAGTTTTTCCTTTTTTTAAACAATTTAAGCTTTGATGCTCTCTATTAGATCAGGGATAGGGTGTGTTTGAAAACCGAGGTACTTTTTGAGTCCCAAAGTAAAGAGTACTCAGTATCCAGGGGAAAGGAGCTAGGATTCTGAATGCATGCGACTTGTTCCTTCTACTTGAGAATATGTGGAGGGAACTCTTATATATAATTGGTCAGATATACTTAGTATAATACTTAACACAGTCAAACTTCAAAATTGATTCCAAGAACAGAAGACAGAAACCCATGAACCGATAGTTTGGCAGAGTCGACATGAAGTCTGAGTTCCTCAAGAAGAAGAAGAAGGAGAAGGAAGCCATCGAAAAGGCAGCAGCCCAGCTCCGCACCACCATCCGACTCCAGGCACTCGCCCGCAGGGCCATCTCAAATAACAAAAATCTAGCCCCTCTTCTCCAGGAAAACCTCGAAAAACTCGAACTCATCCTGGCTAAGAAGGCTGAAACTGAACCCGATAAGTTTGCCAAAATGATGTCCAATGCAGTTATGAAGATGCCTTTCTTCATGCAAACTCTCGTCTTCGTTAGGGACCAGAACTACTTCCGCCACAGACAGTACCTCCTGATGTTGGCCACCGTGCTGACCACGACTACTGACAGGAATGCTATCCTCAAGAAAATAATGAGCAACTGCCAGTCTTTCCAATACTTCTAACTCCTCAAAATGGTTCGCATTGCTTTTTTGTAGTATGAATCCACTCCGACTTTCGCAGTGTTAATCTAGCAGTTTATTCAGGAAGCCCTTTTCCTGGATGAGCCGGTGCATATAGAGAAAGTAGTCCGCCGCGATGCTAAGATAACGAACTGTCTCAGCCAGCTCTACCTCAGATAAGCACTAAGTAAAGAAATCTATCTCCGCCACATAATAGTCCCCTATTCGTCTTGCCTGACGATCGCTCCACTCGCTCTGTCCGATGTTGCGTTCAATATCAGAATCGATAGCTTGGAAACTATGGAACTGTTGATCCGATAACTCGAGAAATCCAAAATACTCAACCCAGCTACTAACAACATGCGACTATTGACCAAACCCTAAATCAAGTATCCCTCTACTCTGCACATGCTCAAGAACTTCGCAGTCCATGCTAGTGTCCCTGAAAAAAGCTGCTTGATTAGCAAGCTCATCAATATTCACTGTGATGTGATAGAAACTTTAGCCAGAAACACGTAGGAAGACTGCAAGCACGACACCTACAAAAATAGGATGTGGATTGAGAACGAAGAGTTGGATAAAGCCGAAAAGAGATAGTTGCAACAGAAAGTCAGAAAACATCCAGCCTATACTCGGATGCTGGCTTCCTTGGACTTGGAATACTACTTTGGGGCTCTCATGGAGATCTTCAAGAACTGCATGCGGGCAGCCCTCCCCCAAGGCAGGTTCAGGGCTGACGACTCCAGTATCAAGAGTCTGAGCAGGCTATATACCATCGTGCACTCCCTCTATGACAACATCGACCAGTTCCAGGAGTTCAGCAACAGAGACACTCTCCAGCTGATGTCTAATCTGGTTGGCACATGCATAAATATCGACAAGATCGACTTCATGTCAAATAAAAGCAGTTGTGAACTGTTCGTGCTGGAACTCCTGGTCAGAAACCAGTACCAGCTATTCTTCAGAATGGATGACGTGGAGTTTGTGGATCCCAATAAAAGTTTTGCGAAACAAGAAATCGCCAGGCTCATCGACTCATTGAAGCGGATCATTATGAAGTTGACCCTCTTCAGTGCTCAGACGGATCTGCTCAACTACTCGGTTGATCTCCTTAACCTGCTTTACTTCAAGTCTTTCCGAACTAAGCTTATAGACCTCACGATCTTTAACCTGGGCGTTCAGCTCGAGAATATCAGTTTCAGCATTGTGGGTCAGACCGAAAGACTTCTTACCCTAGTACCGTTCGGTTTCAGCTTCCAAGATCGAGTCACCAAAATGAGGCAAATGATCAAAGACGATAAAAAGAACTATCATCGATAGCTACATATGGATGAGGACTATGACTAGCAGCACACTATTGTGGTACAAAGGGGCAACGAATTCAGGGACGCATTTGCGGCTTGCTACAACAAATAGCTTAGACAGAAGTACAAGATCGTGTTCATCAACCAGCAAGGATTCGAAGAACCTGGCATCGATGGGGGCGGAATCATCAAGGAGTTTATCAACTGTGTCTTGAAGTAAAGCTTTACATAGTTACCATTTAATCTTAGGACTGGCCTCGACCCGATTTACGGACTGTTTGTTGAGACTTCGAACAAGGAGATCATCCCGAACCCCAACGTGGCCATCACTAAGGAGACTCGAAAACACTACGAGTTTATCGGTATGCTCCTCGGTAAAGCACTCTACTAGAATATCCAGATAGAGCCCAAATTCGCAGCACCCTTCCTTAACACTCTCATGGGAAGACCCAATACTCTCGAAGACTTGCAATACATCGACAAGGATCTATACAAGACACTCATCTATATCAAACACACCACCGATGATGTCAGATCTCTTGATCTTACATTCTCCTGTACTTAATTCATTGAGGGTACCCTAGTCGAGAACGAGTTGGTGCCCGATGGCAGATCTTTGTTGCTTACTAACGAGAATAAGGCTCTGTATGTGTTGGCGCTGAGCAACTTCAAAGTGAATACACAGTTGTCAGCCATGAGTAACGATGTCCTGAAGGGTTTTACTCGAGTGGTAAAGAAAGAGTGGTTGCAGATGTTCGACCACGACGAAATGAATCTACTAATTTCCGGAAAGGAGGCTGACTTCGACGTCATGGATCTGTACAAGAGCACGAGTTACAACGGCTACGCATAACATGATCTAACCATCCGAATCTTTTGGGAAGTGCTGAGAGAGTTTTCAGCAGTCGAGAAATCCTAGCTGCTGCTGTATGTAACGAGCTGCTCGCGTCCCCCAACCCTCGGTTTCGCATACCTGAAGCCCAACTTCTGCATCGCCCGAAGCAACTAGGTGTCTTTTCTGCCGACCGCACACACATGCATGAACATTCTGCGGCTTCCTGACTATAAAGACAAGGCGACACTGCGCCAGAAGCTACTGTACGCGATCAAGTCTAAAGCTGGTTTCTAATTCGAATGATAAGGGAATGGTATATCAGAAAAAGATAGATCCTTGACGGTTAAAGTTATAAGGAGTTGGCTTGGCAAGGATGCCTTTACGGGTACATTATGAAAGAAATGATGAAAATATGGTAGTAATGAGGGTTACACTTTCCACAACAACAACAATAACTTACATTTTCTTTTAGTACTATTGCTATTGATAAGATAGGAAAGGTCTATATATAACATTGCCAATAACAAACAGATCAAAAGGTTCGATGAGCAAATCGCAGAGCAGTATTACTGGCAAAGCCAAGTTCAAGATAGTCTTCCTTGGCGAACAGAACACCGGCAAAACAAGCATCATCGAACGCTTCATCAACGACAAGTTCGACGATAAAAGCAATGTACTTATCTTCACTCACCGCCTTAAATTCACATGTCCTCAGCCTACCATTGGCATCGACTTCCTCGGAAAAAATATCGCATATAAAAACCAGAACTATAGGCTGCAGCTCTGGGATACTGCAGGCCAGGAGCGCTTCAGAAGTCTTATCCCCAGCTACTTGAAAGATGCCCTTTGCGCCATTTTTGTGTTTGACATGGCCAATATGGACTCTCTGAACAATATCGAGAAGTGGATCAATCTATTCAAGTAGAATCGAGGACCTCAGACAGTTTCGATTCTCTGCGGCAATAAACTGGACCTGCACCCTAACTTCGACCAGTCCAAAGTGGCCACTCTTTTGCATAGAGAGGGTATGCCTTTCTATCAGGTATCGGCGTGCTCCGGGGAAAACGTGGAGAACATGTTTTTCGGTATTATCGAAGCCATCAACAAAGCTTTGGCTTCGAAGCCCTCAAAACCTGAGTATAATAACCAAAGCAATAAGCAGAAGCTAACAACAGTCTTCAACTAGAGTTCAGCTGATCTGCCGCCTCTTTCGAAAGAGCCAATCCAGCTAGATAATAAGAAGGATGAAGAAGTTCAAAAACAACTCGGGAAGCGTAGATGTTGTGGAGGCAACTGAGCAGACAATACGCAGTAGGGAGTTGCGGCAATAAGGTGCCGTTGTTAATTGTGACAGCCCATAGAAATTTCCTTCCTTTTTGATCAACTATCTATACTATCGAAAGGATCTGCAGAGTATGCTCAGAGGTATTGAGTATTGTAGCAGATGCACATTCATCTAATATGAAAAGAAGTAGGATATTATGAAGAGGAATTGATCGTGGATATCCAGCCTGATTACGTGTTGGGTCAGGATTTTCCTATAATCAGATAGCTTTTGAATATCATAAGACACAAGGAAAATTTGCACTAGAACCTTTTTCCAATAATAATCACCTACCCTAAACCAATACGCCATCCTCATGTCACTCCGACTCGATATCAAGAAAAAACTCATGGCTCATAGTCCAAGAGTCAAGTCTGTCGACTTCCACCCTGAACTACCTTGGATCCTCTGTGGGCTTTATTCAGGCACTGTCTCAGTCCATGACTATCAGACCCAGGTACCCCTAATTCCTAGATATTCATGCTTTAGAGCTGCATAAAAACCATCGAAGTCGCCCAACTGCCTGTGCGCACTGCCCGATTCCTAGCCAAAAAGCAATGGATCATTACAGGTTCAGATGACATGGTGATGAGAGTGTTCAATTACAATACCATGGAGCGTCTGCATGCCATCGAAGCACATAGAGACTTCATCCGAGCCCTAATCGTCCACCCGCAAGAAACCTACGTGATTACCTGTTCGGATGATACGAGCATCAAGGTCTGGAACTATGAAAAATAATTCTCGCTTGTGCGAACACTAACAGATCATAAACACTTCGTCATGAACCTTGCAGTCAATCCTCGTGACCTTTCGAAATTTGCCTCGGCCTCGATGGACAAGACAGTCAAGATATGGAGCATCACTGCTGACAAAGCCAACTTCACTCTGACTGGCCACTTGGGAGGAGTCAACACCGTGGATTTCTTTAAGGGCGACAAACCCTATATCGTTTCTGGCTCCGATGATAAAACCATTAAGATCTGGGATTTCCAAACAAAGCAGTGCATCACCACTTTGGAAGGTCATCTTCTGCCTGTAACTGCAGTCATGTTCCATCACGAACTACCTATTCTTCTGTCGACAGGAGAGAGCGGCAAAGTCATTGTGTACAATAGTACCAACTTTGCTATCGAAAATACCCTCGAGTATAATCTCGATAGGGCTTGGGCCATTGATATCTCCAAAGAAAACTCTAGTATCATTGGGTTCGGCTATGATGAAGGCGCTGTAGCAGTCAAGATTGGGCCCTAAGAACCAGTAGTTTCTCTATCGGCAGGCAAGCTCCTTTGGACGAAATCTATGGAAGTACTATCCTCAAACCTAAAGGCTCTCGCCATGGAAGAAGTAGTCAATGAACAGAAAATCAGCATGCAAGTCAAGGAACTCGGAACCTGCGAGATGTTCCCGACCTATATTAAACACTCGCCCAATGGCCATTTCTTCGGAGTCTGCAATGACCGAGAGTTCGTAGTGCTCAGGACTGCTAGTTTCAAGAGTGTGAAGTTCGGCACGGGCACTGATCTGTCATGGTCGCCAAACAATGACTTCGCGGTCAGAGACAACTCTAGCATTAAGGTATACAAGGACAACTAAATCAGTTTCGAGTTCAAACCTGAAACAACTCCTGTGGGACTCTATGGAGGCCCTGTTCTCACAGTTGTCACAGAAACCACTACAACATTCTTTGACTGGGAAACCCTTAAATCCATTTCGACAGTCGCAGCATCTCCTAAGAAACTGATCTGGAGCGAGGATAACAAGGAACTGGCTCTGGTCGCTGCTGATCGCATTATGATATGTGGCCTGTTGGGAGGCCAGATCAGACACAACTACACTCTTCAAGAACGTGCTACTTCGGGAGTTTTCGTTAACGGTATTTTCTTCTATATGTCCACCAACGGCAAGCTCTACTTCGGCGCAAGTGGCGGTAAGAGCTTCTTCTATTGTAATGCCGACAAAAGGCAACTCATAATTGGGGCTTTGGAACAACATAATCGAATCTACACATTTGATAAGAACAATACCCTGTTTTCTTATGAGATTCCCTATGGACTGGCATCAGCTTTGAACAATATAGCCCAAGGCAGGAGTACTTCTATTGATCCAGATGTCATACTACCATAGTTCAGAGATCGTGCTGCTAAGTTCCTTGATGCTTATGAGTTAAAACAAGAGGCTTTCAAGGTGGTTGCCAACCAGGATCACAAATTCGAACTAGCGATCAGTTTGGGCCTCATCAATGAAGGTATGACTTTACTCTTTATATATTTATCTACTTTTTTTAGCCTTCGAAATCGCATGCAAGGAGAGGGGCACCGATAAACTAAAGTTGGTAGGAGATATCGCACTGGGACAAAAGAAAATAGAACTAGCAATCGACTGTTACACGCGGGTCGACGACCTGAACGGTCTATTTTTGATCTACACGAGTCTGTCGCTACCAAAGCAACTGGCTGAACTCGGACAAAAGGCTTAAAAAGTAACCTCAACTCTAAAATATATTCTTCCGATATGAATTTAGCTTACCCGCATGAACATCGCCTTCCAATGCTACTACATGACCAACCAACCTCGCAAGTGTATCGACGTCCTAATCAAGTCCAAAAGATTCCCAGAGGCAGCCCTCTTCGCCAGAACCTACATGCCGAGCGAGATCAGTGAATGCGTGAAACTGTGGAAGCAGTCTATCGACAACAAGACAATCGCTAACAAAATATCGGACCCGACCGAAGAAACTGGTTAAGGTGATGAAGAAGAAGCCGAGGAGGAACAGTTGTGATCAAGTGAACAACCACACCTACTGTATTTTTTGTAATAGAGAAACAGATAAAGATAGAGTCTTCAATATAAAAACAAAAACAGCATCCATATGAGGGGTATCAGTATCTTGCCATAAGGTATTTGAGTTTTTCGATATTGTTCTCTTTGGTTTCTGTCGCCATTGCTAGGTTGCTCACCTTCTTTTTGGTTTCATGCAGCTCCATCATTCGGCTCTAGATTGAATTCTATATTATCAGTCGGTACACTTTCACCTCCCGTTTCTGACCTAGTCTGTGTACTCTTTAGATTGCCTGATCCTCGACGGCGGGGTTCCACCAGGGGTCCACCAGGACCACCGTGTCTGCTGCCACAAGGTTCAATCCAACACCCCCTGCTTTCAGGGAGATCAAGAACACCTTGCACACTGGGTCCTTTTGGAACCTGTCAATGACTTGGCTTCTCTATTTCTGGCTCAAACTCCCATCGAGTCGAACATACATAATATTGTGTCTTCTGAGCAGCTATTCAATGAGGTCCATCATGCCCAGGAACTGGGTGAAGAGAACTGCCTTAGACTCTAGACCCATTTGCAAAAGAATATTCATGAGTGCCTCCAGCTTGCTACTCAGGTAGAAATCCTTCTTGAAATCCATGGCGAGTCTATTCTATCTTGGGAGTGTCATGAGGTCTTCTTTGCTGAGTTCTGTACGACAGCAAGGACATCCTTGATTCTTCTGTAAAGCTGTAATGATACAGGGTTTACAGAATATGTGGAGACAGACAGTGATTACAGGGTCTTGGCACTCGCTCATGCAAACTACACACGTTTGTAGTTATTGGTTTTCCACCGACCTCACCACTTATTTCAACCTTACATCGTTGGCTAAGGATTTCTTTATGAGCACTAGATTGTCTGGACCATCTTCATCAAGGATTGGTTCATAATGCAGAATTTATTCTTCTTCTGCTCCTCGTTTAGCCTGAACTCTTTTTTCTATCCACTTCTTTAGCTAGACTCCGAAGTGTTCCTTCAGATTGAACTTAGTGACTGACTTGAAGAGTGAGGGATGGCAGCAGATCTGCCTCAGCCTTATCAGGATTTCAAATACCTGCATGTACTTAGCCTCCAGCACTCCCATCCGATCCAGTTCGTCGATCTCTTTCTTGCTTGCTTCGTACACTGCATCGTAGAACTTCTTCTCTTTCTACTGCATCTTGAGGTACCAGATCATCGACTCCTTTTTCGGCAAATCCACGATATTCTTGCCGTGTTTGTCCTTGCTCTGCTTAGTTCTTCTCAGGAATACCTTCTTCAAAATTGTGCGCAGGACCTCGAAGACCACTGGATCCCCCTGTTCTTGTGGCTTATTGATGTAGGCATTCCACCAGCTATGGTCTGACCATGGTGTGTATTTTATAAAATGCACAAGCGAAAAGAGGTCGTCAAGTTTATTCTGAATGGGAGTCCCTGTTAGGCACCAGCTATTCAAACACTTCAAAGCGAAGACAGCTCTCGAAGTCTGGATAACCCGACCTTTGATATAGTGAGCCTCATCAAGAATGACTCGGAACCATTAGTTGCTATAGAGTCCCTTGTTCGATAGGTGAAATCCGTTGGAGAACTCATGGCTTACAACGCCATAAGTCGTGAGCACAACGTCGTATTCCCGGAAATCCATTTTCCTGTCATTTTTCTCATAGTACTTTCCAATCCTTAATCCTCTCGAATGACTATAGAACTCATCATCCCACTGGTCTAATAGACTCAAAGGGACTATAATCAGAGTCTTGAACCTCCTATCCTTTTAGGGAGGCAGATGGGTGGTGATGAGACCAATCATCATGACGGTTTTGCCCAGCCCCATCTCATCCGCCAGAATACCTCCTCGGCAAACACTTTTGAAGACGGGAGGAATAATAGATACCTGTCCGGTAAACTCGTTGAAATAGATTGAAACTCCTTTAGTTTTAGTATCAAATTCAATCCACATGGGGTGCAGACCAGGCTCATCTTTCCCATACATCCCTTCCCTCTTCAGCATCCATCCCAGAGCCTTAGACTGATACTCGTGCATGACTGATTGGAATTTTCTACCAGGCTAAACAAGGTCTAATTGTTCATTTTCCAAGTCTACTAGTTGTTAAAAGTTATTAGATTGGTTGTCGCTTTCGATCTTCACCTATTTGTACTCCTCAGAGAAGGATTTCTCTGGAAGACAAGACTTGACCTTGGTATTGGTGCAATCAGCACTAGAGTTTCTCTTAGATTTGAACGCATCAGCAAGGTTAACTTGAGTCTCCTTGTAGAACGGGTCAGTTTGAGCACGGTTGTTCTTCGTAGCTGCCTGCACAACCCTCTCGACATGACTGTTGGTAACAGTAACGTTATTCGTGGAGTTGTATTTGGACTTCAACCTCACCAAGGGTTCTGTCAATATTTTCAAGTCCAATTTTTTGAAGAGCGAGATCAGAGACTCTCTGACCTCAGCGTACATTTACAGCACCTTATTCTCCTTGCGATTGCCTTAGAAGTTCTAGATGATGGGGTTGGTTATAGCCTTGCGGGATAGGTACACGCGGCAATGCGCCGAAAACTTCGTAAACACTATGAGCGCACCGAGGCTGTCTAAAGTTTCAACCTCTGCTCGTACAAGATCTCCTGCCAGGAGCGAGTTAAAAATTCCTCCGTCTGCGTTCTCGAGCCTGCCGATCTCATTGCCCTCAAAGTAGACCCATACAACAATTTCGACTACGGGTTTCTTGAATTTGTTCTTCTTGTCCTTGGCCTTTTATTCTTTGGAAACGATATGTGGCTTCAGGGTGAGAACTGACCCCGGACCACAACGCTTGAGGCATGTCTTGGATGTCGAAAAGCATTGCAGAATGGTATCGCCCAAATATATTTCCTCCCAGTTCTATGATTCGATATTTGGAGCAGTGTAAACTCTAGGTTCAAGGCCAGGTTTCTCAGATGTTTTAACCAGTTTTTCTGGCGAGGGCGAGGGTGCCATATCTTTCTCCTTCGAGGGCATTCTGACTTCAAGCTCCATGCTCGATCCAACAAACTTCGTCTGCGCATTTTCTCTTCTTGACAAATTCATTGAACCAGTGTTATCTCTTTCAATAGCACCACCTTCGTCAAACTATGGTTCCATACCACTTTCGCCAACCCTTTCTTCATAGTTCATGACCTCAGGCAAGTAGTCCAGAGCAGCTAGGTGTTTGTCGCTGCTGCCTTGCTGGATAGTTTCTTTGTAGTTGTTCTTTCTGATTGGCAATTCGTAGTCCTTCTTCACTTTGTTGATGAATTACTCTGTCTTCTTCTAACGCACCGCTGCTTCTTTGAGGATATCGTTGGCATTCACTAAGGATGAGTTAGGAGTCTTCGACTGCCGAGATGGCTGGACTCGGGAAGGCTTTTCCTGTGGGATGGTAGTTTTTTTCTGGAAGTAATAGTTGACAGCCATTTCCAGGTTTCCACGACCCCATTCGATGAATTTGAGGATTTCAGCGTCAGGGGCAGCGTAGTCATTAGTGAAAGCCCTGAAGGTTTCGAGTTATTGGAGGCGGGACATGATCAGGAGTCAGTCTTGTTATTTTTAATTATACGATTTTAAAAGCACTTAGACCGCGTTGTTTTTTACGAGTTCAAGCTATTCTCTTTTTTAGATATTTATGTTTCCCTCAAGATGTATTAGGATAGTTCCAACCTTGATATTTCGCATCCCCAATTCCAAATCGATCAGGACAATGTCATCCGCCTCCTCTCCTACTTCTAGCACAGTCCCATGACCGTCTAGCACGCTCATCAACTCATGGCCTGCATCCATAGCAACCAGCACACCCTCAAGGATGCATTTGATGGACTACTAGAGCTCCTGGTTAAAGCATCGTCTGTCACTAATGTGCAACCTGCACTCCGCATTGTGTTATGTGCGGAGTCCCTCAAGTATGCAATCCTCATGTTATGCGAAAAACTCTGTTCGGATCCTGACCACTCTACCTAGTCAAGTGCAGTTGGCACTATATAAACGTTGAACGCTCAGCAGAAATATCAATTCGGGAAAGGGCTAGTAGTGTTTATAGACCAACCGGGACTACTACGGCACTAGGACACCCTCTAACGCTGTATTAGCTAAACCCTCAAGGCCTATTCTGATCTACTTGAATCAACCTAATAATCAGAGGCGAGGGAGAATCTGAAAAGATCACATGCAGAGTGGCTGGAGGAGTGTATGCACAGACTAAGAGACAGCGAACTTGCCAAAGTCAACGTGATGCAGGTGCTGAGCAAACTGTTTGAAATCCACTACTCAATTGTAATGCTGCCTCCCCCACCAACCATTAAAAAAATACTCGCTTCCCTATGTGTGGAAAAGTCTATTGACATACTAGATCTAGTCCAGCATATCAAATCTGTAGATCTGTATGAGCTCTATCTTCACAACAACCAGATCATGTACAGAATGTTCTATTCCGCCGATGCCCGACTCGAACATCTCGCCTATGTTGTCCTACATGGCAGCAAAGCCATGTCTGGCATTCCGATGACCATAGATAAGGGTCGTCTCGCTGAACCCAAAGATACCAAGGAACCCATGGCTGAGCATATCCTGGAGTGCATCACACTATTCGAGGAAATATAATTTGAGTCATGCAAGTTCCGATCCCTCACTCTGGACAAACTTGTCCGGAGGCTTGCCGAACTTGCTGGGGGGTACAGCCAGCTAAATCAAGAAGATCGGAATGCCATTTTTTCTAGTATTTAGAGGATGCGTTTTAAATAAGGCAAGGCTGCAATAGTCATGTGGTCGAGAGTATTACAAGAGGCACAGGATCCAAACTTCAAAGGTTACTGTTTGCAGCAAGTAAAGAAGTCGTTCTTGGCAAAACTCCATGACTACGATTATCGCAAACTTTTGGAACGTATACTTGTGCGATAGCTTAAAGATTTCAAGCGATTCGATGAAAACTACGGAGATCTACTGGCTGAGCTGGGAAACCTAATCTACTTCTACCTTCTGAAGACAGTCAAGAAAAACGATACCACTTCTGCCAGTCAAATCAACCCCTAAATCAAGGGAGAGTGCATACGCATCGATAGCCAGCTGACACTGCTCTAGAAGTAGAACAAGCTTCCAGGGCAGTTGGAAGTTGCCCAGTTCAGATTCGGACAGCTCATTAGTTACTTTCCCGAAGCTTCTTGATAAAATATAAAATCCATATCTAAATAGATGAAATATCAATTTTACTTTCTGCCCTTCTCTTAAGATTAATGAGTCGTCAGTAAACTGATATCTTGAAGACGTAGGCTAGATTCGCGTTACACACCTTGGCAACCATACAGAAGACCTTGCTCTTGGTTCTGATACTCACCTTCCTCTGTTGGCCGGCCATCAGAAGCAGCGAGTCTGGGAAAAGGGTACACTCTGCATAGGGGGTTTATAGGCTTAGGCTCAACTGGTGGCTCGATGTCATTTGCAGGGAGTACTCCTTGAATACGTTCTCTTTCAGTCTGATATGCACAAAACGATTATTCTCCACGGTTAGCAACTAGTTACTGCCTTCGTAGTCCACCCTGATGCGTGGCATCGCGTATCGGATGGTCAGGGGCACCTCAATGCACTCTTTAGAGGTCCGAGACTTTGCTTCTATGACTATGGCACTGAACACATCCCCGATCTCATCGATTTCGCCGACTTCAATCCTGATATCATCGGAGCCCATACTCTCTAG
The DNA here is from genome assembly GCA_023053545.1 of Lepidurus packardi. Lineage (NCBI taxonomy): Eukaryota > Metazoa > Arthropoda > Branchiopoda > Notostraca > Triopsidae > Lepidurus > Lepidurus packardi. The sequence goes on from JAKZAN010000134.1 coordinate 90,824, forward strand.
GAACTTTGGAGCACTAATTGTGAGCCCTTCTATATGATCTCTCAAAGAAATGTTGAGGGTGACTCGCTAATCCCCTCTGTTGAGCAGTCGGATGAGTTCTTCAGTCGTCTGGGTATTAATAAGTTTGAGTTCGATATTCTCCCGAGATACGACGAGTGAGCTTTTTGAAAATGTGTGTTTGGGTTTTTCAAACACCTCTCTGAGGGGTGGGATGTCTATTTCAGATATTATACTACTGTCAAGGCTGACCGAGGAGTTATCATGGGCTGGTCGGTGTCTGAAGCTGCGAGACTCTTCTTGGTGGAGTTGGGAGGACTAGTCGAGGGAGTGTTATTAGGTCTAGTGAGTATGGGGAGGTTGGTTGTGGGGCTGGATGTCGATAGAACTGTAGATGTCGGAGGGGTACTCGAAGTGGAAGTTATTGTGCGTAGAGGGAGGTTTCTGGTGAAGATAGGGAGTTTGTTTGAATTGTGTCTTCATTTGATTTGTTTAGAGGAATCGATAATGTTTTGAATCTCATAACGTTGAGAGGGTGGACAAAGACATAAGCAAAATGAATGCAGCAATAATAGGTAAATTGACTTTTTCTTTATTCAGCACTTCATAAATTCTGTATCCGCAGTATAATGATGATACAAATAGAACAGAATAATGCCTAATTTTGCTATCTTTTTGCTCAGTCGTATTTAGTCTTCTTGCGTACTTCATCATCATCCCCCCGGAACGCCCTTATCAACACGTACTTCCCTCCATAATCGGCTCTCACCTCACACATCGACTCCATCTTTTCCTTCACGTCTTTCTCGGTCACCCGTTCCATGTACTTCTCATACAACAACTATCGGACTTCCTTGGGTGTCAGCTTTCCCTCACTGTTTTCGGTCTGCAGGATTTTGCGGATCAGGTTATGCACCCGGTTTCTGGACTCATCGTTATAGGAAACCATACCCTTAAACGTCTCCCTTTGCTCTATTTCAGTATTGAAGTGGAATTCCTCGTCCTACTCAGAGTCCTCGCCTTCGTAAACCCGTCCCTCGATGTTCCTCTTCTTTGACAGAGGGTTGAGCAGAGTGTCTCTGACCAGGATGCATTTTTTATTGATTTCGGAGATGGTGACCTCGCTGGCGTTGTTATCGTTGAAGGTGTAGAGATGTCTCGGAGGTTCGCGTAGCTCCTTGAGGTCTAACTTGATGACCTCTCTGGTCTCGATATTGGTGAACTCGAAATAACCTTCAGAGCCCTGGATGAATTAGTGGGAGGGTGCATACATTTTTCTTGACAAGAAGACGGCACTTGTAGTCGGAGAGATTGCGCATGATCTGCTTGACATTGGCTCTCCTGGTTTAGGCGAGGTAGGTGACTCCCGGCTGGATGAACGAAGGCGCTGGCGAAGACATGTTGCTAGAAATATATATTATCTTAGGAAACTCCTTGGCTTGAAATATTATACAAAAACTCTGATATTTATTACAAACGATCCTATCACTCGAAATCTCTTGACATCCTTAATACAGTTTTCAGCGTTAGCACGATTCTGTGTTCTCTCAGACACTACCATTGGGGTTGGGGTTTGGGGTTGGGGTTGGGGTTGGGGTTTGGGGTTGGGGTTGGGGTTGGGGTTGGGGTTGGGGTTGGGGTTGGGGTTGGGGTTGGGGTTGGGGTTGGGGTTGGGGTTGGGGTTGGGGTTGGGGTTGGGGTTGGGGTTGGGGTTGGGGTTGGGGTTGGGGTTGGGGTTGGGGTTGGGGTTGGGGTTGGGGTTGGGGTTGGGGTTGGGGTTGGGGTTGGGGTTGGGGTTGGGGTTGGGGTTGGGGTTGGGGTTGGGGTTGGGGTTGGGGTTGGG
>JAKZAN010000135.1:0-89009 GCA_023053545.1 Lepidurus packardi
CGCCCAACCCCAACCCCAACCCCAACCCCCAACCCCAACCCCAACCCCAACCCCAACCCCAACCCCAACCCCAACCCCAACCCCAACCCCAACCCCAACCCCAACCCCAACCCCAACCCCAACCCCAACCCCAACCCCAACCCCAACCCCAACCCCAACCCCAACCCCCGAGTCGGCTGTTGGCATTTTTGGTGATGACTTGCTGGGTGGATGGTTCTACTTTCTGTTTCATGAGGGTGTGTGAATGATAAGTTATATGTATAGTTTCTGGGCTTTATTTTTATCTTAAAGAAATCAGAACTATGGAGGTCCAGCCTCGAGAAAACAAAAGTAAGACATCTTTGATGCGTAGGTTTGAACCCATACATTCCAAGTAACCTACACACATCACTACTCAGCAGCATTTAGAATTCCCGTTCTTCTTCTTCTTCTCTTTCTTGACCTCCATACCCTTTCCTTTGCCTTCGTCTACTGTCTCCTTGACGTTGTCCAACTGTTCTGCCAGAGTCGTAAACAGTTCCTACAAACCATCCATCCATCACAATCACTCACAATATGCCTTACGTTGATGCCTTTATTGTCCTTGGCGCTGGTGTATTTGAACACTGCTCCTAACTCCTTAGCATACTCCATTGCTTCCTTGTAAGGAACTTCTTCCTTCTACTTCAGCAGGTCGATCTTGTTTCCAACGATTGCCAAGACTACAAATTCCGGTAAAAAGAGTTAAAAGTACGGATATTCTTTGGTCCGTTCTCTTTGAGCTATGCGATCCAGACCTTCATGGCTTCGAATGACTCCCTACTGTTGACATCGTAGACGACGACTGCGATACGTGCGTCCTTGTAGTAGATGCGTGCAATAGCCTTGTATTTCTCCTGGCCTGCGGTGTCCCAGAACTGGAACTTGATGGACTTGCCGTTGCCGTAACTATAATGTTTTTCGAAGAAGACTGCGCCCAGGGTGGACTCCATGTAGTCATTAAATTGGTTATTGACGAATCGTATTGTAATGCTGCTCTTGCCAACTCCGATGCTGCCAATGACAACTACCTTTGCTTCTTTGATCATTATTCGGTATGGGGTCTGTCTAGTGCTAACACAGTATTGATAAATCTAATATCTTACTATCAAACAGACGATACTAAGTTAAAATCTCCATAAACCACCCAACCCATATTACTCTCATCCCATGGTAAGCTGCCAGTCCTATCAATACAATGCTACTAAATTACTCTAGATACTTACTCCATTCTACTTTGTGACTTCTCATATGCGTGTCCCCAGCCAGCTACTCACTTCTGGTACCACACTATAAATCTATCGGTCAAAACAGATACTGTGCCATGCGTCCTTCACAAAGAAGTGCGTCTTATCTGTGCTGCAGCTTTCCCTTTCGAAGTCTCTAATTTGGAAAGGATCGATAGTCTTGTCCACTCCGCTCTGTACAAAAAGATAGGGCTTATCAAACTCCTTAAACAGAGTTCTGGTGGCTGGCATAAGCATCTGGAGTGCCTTGAGAGTGCCGGCACGCATATCACCGTTGTAGATGAAAGGGTCGGCTTTAATTTTGTCGATGAATAATGTGTGACGCGTGCCTGTGGTATAGGTAGGAGGGAAAAGGGATGACTCAGGTAGGAACATCATCTGTAGGTAATTTTTCCAATTCAGAGTAAATCTAGGGATGGGAGTGCGGATTAGGCTCGGACTGAATAGTAAAACTCCTGCGTAAGAAAAGGTTTTGCGCGCAACCAGATTTACACATAGTGCCCCACCTAAACTCAGGCCACAGAGGAAAACCTTCACTCCAGCATAACGATACTTTTCCAGACCCCATCTAATGGTCTCTTCAGCATCGCTAATCATCTATCCGGGAGACGGAAGGAGGCCGCGAACACTCCCTCCAGATCGACCGAAGTTGCGAATGTCCATCCCGATGACGAGTATACCGTGCTAATTGCGGAGAAAGTCTGCTAAGTAGCTCATGGTTCCTACATGACCATTGAGTCCATGGAACAAGAACATGATGGCTTTGGGCTTCTGGGCAGGCTCCCAGACAGAAAGAGCGATTTGAATGGGTTGGGCGGATGGGACAGAGATTTGGTGGATATAAGTGGGGGGAATATCTGTGTATTGGAAGTCTGTGTGTTCGAGTGGCACTTTGGCGATGGCATGATTGTAGTGTAGTCTTTACTGTTCAGGGATGAGCTTGAACTAGTGGTAAGATCGGGTGTAGTGATTATCCATATGGGAGAAATGTGAGTATGAGATGTTTTGCTTCTTGAAGATATGGGCTAAAGTTTCGAACTATATGTGGGGATACTAAAATTCAGAATAATTGACAAATGCTGATCTTCTGGATTCTAAGGGAAAATAAGAATAGAAATGATCCACTCGAAGCCTCAAAAGAGGAATCATAGAAATTTGGGTCTGGTCTTTGATAAAGCAGAATACACCATCCTGCGACTGTTCCCGTGCGGCTATCTCTCCAGTCCTAGCTCTTTGCTGCCACTGTGCACGGAAGACATGATTTCCAGGTTGCTGAAGATCGAGGGTTGTGTGTTCACCCGGTTGATTTGTCTATGACAGATACGGTTCTTACTAAGGCTAAAGTTCATCTGATACCAGTATTTGTTTCTGTTAATGTTAGATGGAAAGTAGGAAGAACACGAAGTAGTCGGATAGGGATTACTTGACGGAAAATAGGACTGTTGAGTGGGTTGTTCTTGGTGTGGTCGTTCCATCGGATGAGCTCCTTCTTCAACTGCCGGACTGACTGTGCCTCCTGCATCATGGATACGGTGTTCCCGATGGTATTGCTGTACTTGCATCCCACATCTATTCTTTCCTCTCTGATGGGCGTTTCGTCGTCTCGGTACTCTTTGTTCACGAGTCCTTCTGTTTCTTCGTCAAACATCTGCGTCCTGTGATACTGATAACAAGAAGCTTGACTTCCCTAATGCAGTGTGATTGATAAATATGGGGAGGTTGAGACTTATGTGTGAAGTAAAGAAGCTTGTTCTTTATAGACTTTTGTTGCCGGTGTTTTCTCATTTGTTCCCTGTGGTCAGCCTTGGCAAGTTAGATGTCCTGCAGCTTGTGGATTAGATTAGTAGTATTTTTGGCGAGGGAGGGGTCGAGGTTGGAGTTGAAGTTTCTGAGGATGCGGTTGCCAGGAACGATAATGACAGTCCTTCGGGAGTTGTAGGCGCCATCGTCCTGTGTCTGTTTCTCGAGAAGGTCATTCATGGATAAAGATTAAATGAGTTAGGGAAAAGCTATTGACTAGATTTTGATAAAGGTAAGAGTAGAATAGAGCTTTCCATATTGGAATAAAGTGTGTAGGGTGATATAAAGCATAGGACTCTAATAAAGCAATGGCTGGGTTCACTTTATCTAATAGAAATATCGAACAAAACGTAAACACTGGCAAGGGGGCGAATACTAATATGGGTTGGGGAACACCAGATGTCGAAGAAGACACTTTGGCCGAGTGGTTAAGGCGTTAGCCTGCTAAGTTAATTCCCTCTGGGAGCATGGGTTCAAATCCCATAGGTGTCGATTTTTTATCCCATCCTTTCCCACGAATCCCTATATTATTTACTGGCTGATTCCCTCCCTAATAAAAAATATCCACCATTAGTCCAGTAGGTAGCAAAAAGTAAATAATCCGCACATTCTATCTTCAATCATCTTTGACCCGCTTCTCCGGCTCTCATCTTTTCTCATTCATCTTCTCCTGCACCTTTCCTTTCACGTTTGAGGTTGCGTCGTGCATCGCGTCCTGCACATCGCCTGCGCTACCTTTGATGGTCCTATGGACATCGCTAGCATCGTTCTTCAGGCGCTGTGTTTTGTTGTGGGCAGTATTTCCGAAATAGTTGACTCCCATGGCTCCGATGACGACGCCTGCGATTCCTGCTGCGATCTTGCCGAACATGGGGCTTTGGGTGTTGAAACGGGACATTAGGGTTGAAAGATCGAGATAGTCTTGTTCTTTGTCTTTGAAGCAATAAGGTAAAATTACAGGGTAAAGGCGCTGGGATTTAAAGGATCTATCGATCGGTGCCTTCGTCGATCGTTTATGCTAATTAAACATAGTCCAATATCTCAACTATGCTTATATACAGTAAGGATACCAATATTGAATGAAGGAGTAGCTCTACCGCCTCCCTCTTTCGTAGTAAGCCTTCCCTCACTTTCATAAGTACGGTTTGTGTTCTCCCAGCAGTTAGCTTCGGGGTTACCTTGATGTGTCGCTGTAAAAATACCTTATCAGCAGACTATCGACCTCGCCTCCTTCAAATCTATGTTCTTCATTTAGGTCCTTCATTCAGCTCATGCTCTACCTATTGTTATAATTATAAGTGTCTTTTTAAACTAGAATCCCCCTCATTATAATCGCCCTATATGACTTCCAAACAGGCTCCCCCTCCAACATAATAACCTGCCCAGCCGTCTCCTCTGCCCTCAGATCAGGAAGAGGACGAGATCGCCAACAAGTACAGGTCGTTACCTATTGTCGTGCGGACTACGCCCGAAGTCGACATAACCTCTGTCGCCGTGCAAAAATACCACGAACTCAAGCAGAATTACCACTTCGTCAGTTTTGAATAAGCTGACACTCACAAGCGTGAAACTCACACGGGCATCCTCGAGCCCTATGCTCTGCCTAACTTCGATTTCAACCAAGAGTTTGTCTCGTTTCAGAAGAACGGGTTTACTGCTAACCCCAACACGAACTTCAAGGGACTCCTTTTTAACGAAGAAAAGCACCCCTAGTTTAAGAAGATGGTCGATCAACTCGGAGAAGAAATTGGAGAAGACCACCCTGATTTCCTGCAGAAGATGTACGCTCAAACATGCAAAAAGGTCAAAGCGTAGAAGTCCAAGCTTATCAAGGGTCAGAGAGAAAAAGATGGTGAAGGATTAGCGTACGCAGGACCTTGGGCTGGGTACGGTGAGTGTCTGATCAACACGGGACTGACCGAGGAACAGAAGGAAGCCCTGGTCAAGGCGGAAGAACGCAGAAAGCAAAAGATTGAAGAAGCAAAGAAGGAGGAATAACGCTTCGAACCGTTCTCCACATTCCACCTCACAAACTTCTATGACTATAAGGGGAAGTCATACTTAGAACCTCCTTCAGACTTTAGACTGAAACGCGAAGTGTCCTATATTCCTAAGAAGCAAGTCCATACCTATATTGGCAGCAACATCGAGGGCTACCAAGTCATCAAATTCTTCCCCAAGGTCGGTCACTACTTCCTGCTCGGAAATGCTGAAGGCCACGTGAAACTGTTCGATGTCTACAAGGGACGTGACTTGGTGCGTACGTACGTAGGCCACACCAAGGCTATGAGAGATGTGGAGTTCACTAACGATGGGAAGCATTTCTTGAGTTGCAGTTTCGACCGGAGTATCCATTATTGGGACACTTAGTACGGAAAAGGTAAATCCTATTTTAGTCATTCTATAATGTCTTTTATTCTGTGCAGTGTCTTCGACTTTCAAGCTCAAAAAGTACCCTTTCTGCCTGCGGTTCAACTCATAATTCGACAAGCAGAACATCTTCTTAGTCGGTTCCAGCAGCAAAAAGGTTTACCAATTTGATGTCCGCACAGGCACAAAGGTGTTGCAGTATGACCAGCATTTAGGCACAGTCAATACCATCACCTGGATCGAGGACCGTAAGTTCGTCACTTCCAGCGATGATAAGAAACTGTTTGTGTGGGAGTTCGGAATCCCTGTAGTCTACAAGCATGTGTCGGAACCCGAAATGCACGCAGTGACAGCTGCGACTATGCACCCTAATGGCGAATACTATGCAGGCCAGAGTTCAGATAATCAGATCGCTATTTACGAGTCGAAGGCAGGCAATTTCCGCAGGAACAGAACCAAGAAATTCGGAAACCACTCCTGTGCTGGTTATGCTTGTGGTATCAGTTTCAGTCCAGACGGCCAGTTCCTAGCGTCGGGAGATGAGCGGGGAAGGTTGTTCTTCTACGACTGGAAGACAGCGAAGAACTATAGGACTCTGGACGCACATTCAGGTGTTTGCATAGGAGTGCAGTGGCACCCGAACGAACAGACACAGGTGCTGACTTGCGGCTGGGAGGGTCTTGTGAAGCTGTGGCAGTGATATAATATGAGTGCTATGTTATAAAAGATGTTTCGGGTTAAGAAGATATCTACATATTGATAATTTTGGACATTGGGAAGGTGGTGGAGGGAAGAAGAGAGTAGATTTTTTGAATTGGTAATTCAAGATATAGTGTAGGGGAGTCGAGGATTTTTTGAAATTCCTATCAAAATACACATAAGCGAAGAATCTATCAAGGAGTGTTGTTCAGTTTTTAACTTTAGGTCATTTCAAAGAGTCGCACATACCACTGTCAGAACCAGCAAATACTTCAAATACTATACACTTATTAGGAATTACCCACACACACACTCCTCTATGTCCCAGCCTCTCACTCTAGAAGACATCCTCAAATAAAAATAATCATACTCAGACTTCTCCGAGTCCCCATCTGAAACTCTCGAAGATGTACTTAATGAAGTACTCCTCGACGAACAGGAAGAAGACGACTATACTGACGACTTATTCCAGGATACACTCGAGCCCTCTGAAGACTATCCCCTCGAAGACTAATCAGCAGAAAACCAACAGCTACGCCAGGATTCCGAGTCTGCCAAAAGGTCAGGCACCTGCAAGTCTCTCTCAACTCTATCCATGATAAAGCCATCTTCTCAGGGCATGCGCCGCTACTCTCGTATCAAAGACATGGCCATCAAATCAGAATTACTTGATAAAAATGCTACAGAGGTTCTGTTGACTAATGTAAGCCAAACATTCGAGACAGCCAATAAGAGAGCGGTGGGAGTTGGTGTGCCGACGTGCCTCTGGTCAACCAGTTCGAAGTTTCTCGCCGTCGGTACTGGCTTATCCAATGTGGCTGTCTTCGAAGTCGGCGTTCGAGATTTTAGGCTTTTGCAGGATAGGGTGAGACGAGGAGCTGTAACGACTGTTGCCATCGGTTCTGATAACAAACTCCTAGCTGCAGGCCATGAAGATGGAACTATCAATTTGTGGGATTTAGGGAATTTCACTCTCGCTAAGACCATCACGTCGGCCGACCTACAGTTAAATTCCTCGTGCTGCATAACAAAAGTTCTTTTTTGGAAGCAGTCAAGTGAGCTAATCAGTTTAGACACGACTGGCACGATCTTAGTGCATAGCATACAGAGACATCTTTGGACCAGCACAACCAGCAAGAAACTCTTTAACAACATTCTCGTTTGCCATGACATCGTGGTGGGTAGACTTGAAAACGGAGTATCGGTCGTCCTTTTCGCAGGTCTGGAAACTGTATTGATGGTCAGCATGGAGCCAACTGTCAAGGTGTTATTCAAATTCGAGAGACCCAAGAATCAGACAGATGATAAAATACCGAATGTGGACATTGGTAGGTTGAAGGTTCGGGGACAGATGAGCGATATTGCTGTCGTGAGCTGGGGCCATACTTTCTACCTGTACGAAAGAGACCCAGCAGCACGCGAACCTTCTGATATGTTTAGTATGACAGCTAGCCATGATTTGAAGGAGGCACCCATGAGTCTGCAACTAATTTCGGAAAACATCCTAGCTGTATTGGATGAGCGCAATCGCTTCACAATTTATGATTTGAGGGAGCTGACGAACAAGGAAACGGGGGGCGTCCTATACGAATCGCCCAACCTGTACGACATCATTTCGCAGAAATACCTGAACGATAAAAAGGGCAAGGAGCTCAGGCTTAACACAAATACAATCGTCAAGTGTTCAGATGTCTACAAGTAACTGTTTTTTCTGGCCAAGGACGGCGTTCATCGGTTGCGCATGCATCGATGGACTTAGTTCATACACTTCCTCCTCGAAAAGAAGGAATGGCTCCAGATGCTCAAGATTACCCTGTAAATATTCAAGGGTAAGTACAACAAGTTTGTTGAAGATGTAGCTATCTCCCCCCTCACCTTCAAGCTCATGAACGAAATGGTATATGTCTACCTCAAGGCACGACTTGAAAATCTCGCATAAAGGGAACTACTTTCAGTCAGAGCCGGGGAGGAGGAGTTAGAAGAAATTCTGGACACAACAATGGAGTTCTGTCTTGAACTCAATAGCTACTAGCATCTTTTTGGGTCCATCTATCAGCTTTGTGAACACTACTACAAGATCTCGACAAAGTTCATCTAGTGCCTGGGTCCCTTCATAGAAGCCGACCTCATCAAACAGTTCCCGAACAAAGCTCTACTCAAATAGGTGATGACATTCTACGCGTAACACAGGGTGGAGTTAGTGGACAGACTGGTTTCTAATCTGCCGCAATAGCACCTCGAATACTTCACAGTTGTGGATATCTGCAGCAAGTACAAACTGTACAACAGTCTGGTCTATGTAAGCCAACTGCATGGTGACTTCGTAACTCCTCTGAACACTTTGGTCCGTGAATGCATCCATCTTGCTGACCAGGGGTACCAGGAAACCAAAGTACAAGCCTATCACTACCTCCTCTATAAATTCATTCTGAATGCAGTCGACGGCAAGACTGTGACTGGTAGCTTTATTCCCAAAGCACACCACGAGCGTGCCCTCCGGAACATTCTTTCGTGGATGCTTATCGCTGAGAATGTGAAGTACTTACTGGAACAGGATACCTAGAACTACTTCAATACTCTCCTCCGCGTCCTTAATGATTCCGACACCCTCACGATTTCCCATGCATAATTGTAGCCCATCCATTTCTAGCACTCCATACTTGATCCTCTTCTAGAAGTCATCGAGAAGCAGCCTTCTCCCTAATCTAAACTCCAGATGCGCTCGCTCGTAAAGTTAGTGGTTAACATCAACGTAGGCTGGTAGCTCGCAGACTAAACTATCATTTGGACTCTTTAGAACATGCCCCAAGATATTGACATTTCTTCACTGATAGCCTTCATTGACCGCAATTACAGTTTCCTGTCGGGTCAACACAGCTACTCTAAGCTTCTCGAAAAATTGCCTCCTGCTGCTGCAGCTACGTTCTACATTCGCGACCATCAGTTCTCAAAAGCCGTTGCACTGTATATCCAGAACCCCGAGACTGTTCCGAAAAATATTTTATTGGATAATCTGAGTAGCGACTTCTTTAGTGAGAGTGGCGACAAACTTATCCGCATCGACCCCGATGTCTCTGCGCTGTTCATCATCCGCAACTTCGACTCTGAACAGATCAACGCCATCGTCGACAGGATCGACAAGAACTCCATCAGCAAGTTCATGCTAGTCAGAAAACTAGACAAACTCGATGTCAACAACAATATTCAGTGGAAACAGGAGATTCTGTCAACCTTTCTCGAAGCTTTGGCCAGATACACCAGCGAGAGACGGGTTTTGCACGAACTCCGGAGGAATCGACTCGATACTCTCCAGGCTATGCAGGTCGTCACGAAGTATCACCTCAAGGAATGTCAGGCATACCTGCACCGAGCAGACAAAGAGCCACATCTAGCAGTTCCTCTGTACATAGAGTTATACGTGAAGACCTTCAGAGAGGATTTTAGTGCTATTCTGAAGTACAAATACTCATCAGGACGCCGACTGAGGAAGCTGTGGAACTAACTGATGCAGACTCTCAGAGAAGATACGAATCCGAGTGCATATTGGCAGAAAATAACTCCCGTGGTCCTGGGATGTCTAGTCTAGCCGTTCCCCAGAAAAATCCTCGGGGTTGAAATGCAGCATCTTTCGAATAAAAAAGGTATCCATCGGCAGTTCCTAGAGACCTACTTCCGCATCCTCTAGTCCTTCTTCGTGAACCTCTCCTTGCATCCCCCAGAGTTTTCTCTTTAGAATCTTCTGTGCGAGTATTGGAGTGCTTTTTCTCAGCCCTTCCTACGGACATGCCTGAGGAATGCCTTGTATCAATGCAGGAGTGAAAACAATCTATCGCTGCTCTCCAACAGTATTTACCTCAGAGACATTACAGACAGCTTCGCTCAGACCATGTACTAGAAGACAAAAGGCACTAGCAGTGTCCCTGTCTGTCGCAAGTGCGGGACTGGGTTTTCCAAGACTGAAACCCAACAACTTTTTAATTGCGGTCACAGCTTCCACGAGGGATGCTGTGAGCATGAGGGCTAGGACTGCGTGTGCAGTCTGTGCAACACTTTTAACAGTCTGAAAGACGGAGATTGGAACAGTCGGCAGACCAATTTGGGGCTGAGTCGATTATCAGTGACTCCAGTAAAGGCAAGGATGCCAATGAGTAGAGCAGCAGGAATGAAGGGGTGTGCCTTTACCTACTTGGCAGTTGACGAGATCGTGAACAACGCTGAGAAGGAAATTGATAGTTTGTTGTTCTTACTACAGTGACTACTGAGGGATATAGCTTTGGTAAATATAGTGGGCGAGGCATAGAAAAAGGTTGCTGCTTTTGTGGTATATTATGTCGAATCGGTCTGCCCAGACTGGAGTATGATGGCATTGCGTGTTGATATTGTTTGATTGATGCTTTCCTGCTGGTCCCGTATCCAGCTGTTGTCTGATGTTGGTTAAAAATAGACATACACTTGCAGATTCTGAGAGATAGCATCGGTTGAACAAGTCCTTCACCTCTTCGATACAGCATTGAAACTATTTCTCGTTTTTCTTCAATCTAACCTGTGCTTATATTTTTAAATATAAAAATAGTGATTTCCATAGTCCCCACCCAACATGTACAAAGTCGAGAGCACCACCGAAGAACCCATCGGCAGCAAATAGAGAAAGTCCCAGGAAAAAATGCGTGAGTTCCGCGAATACCTTGTCCAGAAGGATGTCGTTCTCCTCATCGTCAAGTGTACCCTATTCATCTTACTCGTACAGTCCTCTTGTCCATTAAGAATGCTAAATAAGAACCCGAAAACCTCACCAAAGCTTTTGTTGAGTATCTGGGGAACGTACAGACCGACCATTCGGAGTTGGACGCCCTCAAGCAATCCTTCGACGAGCAAGCCTCGGTGCGTGATCAGTTGATGAGGGAGATCGAAACAGTAAAAAAGTAAATACAAGGGGTGAAGGAGGAGAAGATCCGGAAAGAGGAGGAAGAGCGACTGAGGAGGGAGTAGGAGTAGGCGAAGAAGGCAAGCAAAAAGCCAGGCAAGAAGTGAGTGCTGAAATCTCGCTCCCCAAACATAAAGATTTCTCGTGAATACGATCGCCGAAACACAAGTTTCAGTTTTTTGTGGATCCTTCAAATTCATACATTCATTCAATAATTGAATCTGACACTAAATAGAAAGAAGTCACATTAGTTTTTTGAGCAGCAGATTCTCTTTCTTCTCGATCAGCGCCTGTCGTTTCGACCTCAGGATGTCGTTGCTCATCACCATCGCCTACAGACTCAGCAGCTAGAACTCCTACATTTGTCTCCCTGCCTCCTCTTCTCTTCCTCCATCCACTGCTGCTTCCCGAAGGTATAGCAGGTCGTTCCTCAGTTTTTCTGGCACCAACTACAGGTTACGCTCTAGTTCCCTAAGTTTGCTGCGTGCTTCGTCGAAAGTCTTCCTGAGTTGGTAGATGTGTTTGGGCTCGGACTGCCGCAGCATCTCGATCTTCTCTTCGTACTCCCTGATCTCTCGGCGGGTGTCTTCCTCCATGCGTCTCTTTTCCTGCGCTGCCTGCATGTGCTCGAGGTTGCGTTCGAATAGCCTCTGTTCATTGGCTCGGAGTCGTTCTCTGAGTCTACAGATTTCCTCTTTCAATCGGAAATACTCTGCTGGATCGTAGCCTTACTGTAGCTATCTTCTGAGTTTTTCCTACTTCTTGACATTGATTTTCTGCTGGAGAGAGTCCAGGTATTGCTGTTCTCGCACCTAAGACTCTAATTTTCTCTTGAGATTCCAAACATCCTCCTTTATCAGGTCGATTTTCTTATTGAATGCCTCCTTCCCACCTACTGACCCACGGGGGTTTACGAAGTCAAGCTCTAGATCTGTCGTCTCCGAAATCATCCATAAGTGTTCTTTCAGCTGTTTAAGAGTCATACGCTTGGAAGGATCTCTCTGGACTAGCCTGCGAACGACATCTCTCGCGAGGGTCGGAAAGCCTTAGGGAAACTTGATCTCAAGATGCATAATTGCATCTTCGACATTCTGGTCTGGCTGGGCGACAAAAGGATTATCGCCAACCAGGAGTTCATAAATCATGACTCCAAGGTTCCACAAATCCACACTCTCAGTGTAAGGAGTATTGGAGACTATTTCGGGAGCCATATAGATCTGTGTTCCTGCATAGGTTTCCCTCTTGCCTCCTTTGGTGTCGATAGTATTGGCAGATCCGAAGTCTGTGATCTTACAAATCCCAGATCTGTCCAGCAGAATATTCTCAGGTTTCAGATCGCGATGGATGATGGGATACTAATGGGAGTGCAGGTACTCCAGTCCATTCACGATGTCCTTGATATAGCGGAGCACTTTGTTCTCGGAGAACTTCCCGAAGCTCTGCAGCTGGTCATACAGGGAGCCACCCTCCGCCAGTTCCAAAACCATATTGAGGTGCAACTCATCCTCGAAGGAGTCGTAGAGTTTGATTATATTGTCGTGTTCCATGCTTTTCATGAGATCTACCTCCATCTGAATCTGGCGCCTGATCCTTTAGTCATGCAGCTTGTACTTTTTGACTCGTTTTAGGGCGAAGTGCTGGTTCGTGGCAATCTTCCTGACCCTGATGACTTCGGCATAGCCTCCATTCCCGAGTGGCTCGAGTTCCTCATACTATCTGATGATGGATTTACGGAGGTAGTGCTAGTAGTGATGCATGGCGCTTTAATTAGTAATATAGATATTGGGAGTATGGGACACTGGCTACGGGTGCAGAGTGGTCAAATACAAAGTCTTAATGTTGGGCTGCGTCGCTCCTAATTTCCTGGACTCCTGCTATGGCTCCAGGTAGGCAAAACTATTGCATTTTAGTTATCATGTGTCGTACTAAAAGCCCAACTAATTCATCTGAACAATCCTAATGCAATTCAAAATCATATATTTAGAGCAAGAGTCCATAGCCAAATAATACTGTCTTAATTTAAAATATTAGCACACCCTTATCCTTCATGGCAGCTACTCATCAGCACATCGAGTACAAACACGTGGCATTCGACACCTCCTATGCTGCAGTCTGTTCCGTCTGCCTCACCTCCCTCTTTCATCTCGAATGCGTAGACACCCTCGCCAAACTCAACCATTCTAACTATCTCCTGCTCGACCCCCAATACCTCCCAGAAAGCCTAAGCATCGACCAGTCCCATCACCTACACTTCCTGGAAGGCCCTCTCAGCCATAATCTCCTGTGCTCAGTGCACTGTCAGAAATGCAGGCAAAAAGTCGGGTACAATATGATTGGTCCGCACTTCTCAATCTCCGAAATCCTAAAAGACAAACTTCTCATAATGACAGAGACTGTGCGCATTCTATTGGCTTCGGACATCCAAGAGAAGGGTGCAGGATTAGCAACAGTACTCGATTTGGGCTCAGTGTTTAGCACGAAGTCCTTCTAGCTCTACCAATTCAAATAGATAGCAGCCGACAAGAAAGAGAGCAACGTTCGCAGTGCTAAGGATTCAGCAGGGACCAAGTAAAATCTAAAGAGGCAGAAGCCAGACGAATAGGCGAGCAGGAAACCAGAACAGGACCTAGCACAGATGAAGCAGTAGCTGGCCAGTGGAGTGGCTCTGTTCGCGAAGGTACTGGGGAAGTTTTAAAAGAGGCTAGATGAAGTGGAGATAGCGGTGCTCAGATGTAATCAGAATGTGGAAGGACTGACAGGGTTGGCTAAACAAAAAGGCAAAAAGTGATCGTGCTGTGACTTAGCACATACAACATAGAGTTTGTTTCTCTACTTTTCAAAATGATATTAAGGAATATTCTTTCACATATCATCATTTCTTAATGCTCCCAGACGAACAAGAGTCAGCTGTCCAGTAATACACTCCTGACCGGTAGAATCATCAACCAGCCTCATGCTTGCATCAGTATCTCCATTCGGATTCTCTCCCTTCTCTTCAGTCACACTCAGAGTCACATTGCGATCAGGATACACGGGCGAAATGAACTTCACAGCAAGGGTGCCCAGACGGTGAGTATCCTTATAATGCTGCTGTATTATTTTTTGGAGCAGACATGTGCCGAGCATACCATGTGCGATGTTGTCGTTGAAACGGGAGGCCTTGCCGAACTGGGGGTCCCAGTGTAGACGGTTATGATCTCCGGAGGCCGTGCAGAACATCTTGATGAATTAGCGAGTGATGGCGACAGTTGTGGAGTACTGAGTCATTGGGAGGGGTACTATTGGCAATTCTGGATATTTATGAAGGATGGCCTAAACAATATAGCAGGAGGGTCATAGCAGATTTAGTGAATGTATAATTCTTGTCTTGGGTTATATGTTAGTCTGGCTGAGCCTTTTCCAAAAACCGTTTCTTAATATCGACATTCTATCGCCAATATCATCGATGAAAGTGTCGAGGAATATATTAAAGCAACTACCTCAAACATATCTTTCTATGTATCGCCTCGAGTCCCCACATATACCACTGATTAGATCTCCCTTGCTCATCCTCTTTGCTCCATAACCACATCATCTCATGCTCTGACCAATAAGTCATCATGCCTCCCATGCTCGAATTAACTACATCAAATTCGATCAGGTTCCGTTTCTTGCCTGCCACCCTTCAAAAATACCCATTTATTAATGACTCTATCATAATCAATATCAAAACATTCTAAAAAACACTGAACATCATGTGGGGACAACAACCGCAAGGCTTCGGAGGCCAACAGGGCTTCGGAGGACAACAAGGCTTCGGAGGACAGCAAGGATTCAATCAGGGCGGGTTCGGCGGAGGCAACTACATCGGAGTCCCTGCTAGCATTGGCTCAGTCATCGGCCAGCCCTATTCCCACGGTTTCAACCTGAGCAGCCAACCTCGCTATATGATCAGAACCAAAGGCACAGGCAGAGCCCTCGATGCTTCTCAGACCAGCGACTGGGGCAACATGGCAGGAGACCTCATTGTCTATGATTACGTAGGTGGAGCCAACCAGCAATGGTACATCGTAAGAGATGGCATGGACTTCATCCTAGTCAACTGCAAGTCTGGCAAAGTGCTCGATTCAAGCGGAGGCTCGATGGGAGGGGGATTTAACGCCGGCATGAACACTGGAATAGGTGGCTTTGGCATAAACGCAGGCACAGGCATCGCAGGTGTTGCGGGAGGACATGGGCATATGGATCGCAAGGACAGGACGACTGAGAATGTCTACAATGGTTCTGCTGGTCAAAGATGGAGGATCCAGGAAAAAGTTGCTGGCATGGGAGAGTTCATTATTTACAGCTCTGCCTCCGGAAAGGCCTTGGATGTTTGCGGTGCTAATGGCGACAACAACACTCCGGTCATCACTTACACTTTCCACGGTAAAGACAACCAGGTCTGGTTCATCACTCCTGCACAAGGGGCAGGCTTTAATAATAACCAGGGTGGCTTCAACCAGGGAGGCTTCAACCAAGGCGGATTTAACCAAGGCGGATTCAACCAAGGTGGATTAAACCAGGGAGGCTTCAACGGCGGAATGGGAGGAGGCTTCAACGGCGGAATGGGAGGAGGATTCAACGCTGGAACTGGATGGTGATCAAATATGTACAATCGCTCCATAGAAATGTTTTTGCTTTCGATGATATGGCTAAGGCAGTTTGTTTTGAATGAAAGCTTCAGGCATTAAGATAGTTAGATCATACACAGTGTCACAATGCCACCAAACTTTCCTCCATACTCAGATTCCGGTAGAAGAGCAGATACACTTGGCTCTCGTCGATGCTCTAAAAGTTTACGATCTGCGTGGTTTCATCATCGCAAAGCACCCAATTCTTCTTGTTCTTCAGTACGTAGGTGAAGTAGTGTCCTGCGAACCCGCTGCCTCGGTGGCACGTCACTGCATAGAGCTCGTACTTCGCAGGCAGCATCTTGTTCACTAGGATGTCCTCGATGCTGACGGACTTGGGAATCTCTATATGATTGTCCATTTTTTCGAGATAGTTGTTCACGAATTTGAATCTCTTGACGTGCACGATTAGGATGCTGGGAGGTCTCTCCACGAGGGGAGTGATGATGGCTTCGTTGTGCTGGCACTTCTCGCACTTGAATTCTACGTTCTCTGTCTTTGAATAAAGTCTGAAACATTGATCTAGGGAGTTCTTCAGCTTCTATTTGAGTCTACAGACGTCTTTGTAGGACTCAGTCGCAAAGATTTTGTGAGTGTCCACTCTATAGGCTGCGGGGTCGCACCAATCCAGACTGAATGTCACTCCCCTGACATCGAACTGCAAACAGGCAGGGCGATCGCCTTGGGGAGTACATCCTTTACAAAACATATCCAGAGTTTAAGATGTGTCTGTGCTTTCGACTTCCAGTGTATCAATCCTCGTCCTCTTATGGCAAAAAATACAAGTATCGTTATGGCGGTTTAGAACCTTGATGCGATAGGGGACTGGAAGAGACATGAATTTGGAGAGCCAGCTCTCTTAAACGGGTTGTTCCTAATTGTTCAGGATGAAAAGACGGGAACGCTCGTCCTTGTTGATGAGGATGCGGGTATCCATCTCCCCAGACATCTGGAGCTCAAAGTTATTGTCGGCCAAAGATTTGCCCCTAGTATTTTTTTCGAGGTCGATGGAGTCGGGGTTGGGAGTCTCGCCTTTAGCATAGCAATCGTAGATGCTCTAAACGGATATGTCAAAGATAAAAAGTACCTTGTCGATGAATCTCTCTGCCGATGTATTGATCAATTCCACAATGTCATTCCACAGCATCCATTCTGGGAATCGGATCGTGAAGGGGACGGAGAAGTACTCTGATTTGTTTTTGATCTTGTTGTGCCGTCTGTGAAGAACGTATATAGTGCTCGCAGGATTCCGACTCGTTTTGCTCTGGAAAGGTGCAACTCGATCCTCAGTGGTGTCATTTTCACCCTAGAAGGTCTCATATTTGACACGCCCTCTGTCCTCGCCCAGATATCTGCCGACTTGCCACCCTGTGTAGTAGTATGCATCGATCAAGGCTCCTGGAGCCAGGTTGTAGGGGAAAGGTTTGCTATTGCTGAGGGTCGGCTGGCGGTAGTTTTCCTGGTCGACCTTAAAATCGAGGTCTTTGAACATCTCGTAGATTACTATCGTGTCAGTTTCCCTCACATACAACTCGCTCAAAGTCATCTTGTATTCGGCATTCTCGAAGAACTTGCGATATTCACTTCCGATGAGTTCCGCGAACAGCAAATCGGAGGGTGGTAATCCTATAAGCTGGCTCATTCCGTCCACAAGTTCGCCTAAAGTGGAGTTTTTTTTTAGTCTAAGTCCATATCCTTTGAGGCTTTTTATAGGAGCTTCCTTAGATTTGCGAGCTGGGAAGAAAGTAGCGAAATAAAACAAGTCCTTGATTTCTGGGACGGGGACGCTCAAGACATAGAAATCCTCAGTTTTGCGCAGCTCATGATTACAGGAAGTGCATTTGATATTGCGAGTCTCGGAACCCTGGAAGAACTTCTCTATGATGGAATACTTGTGGCTTTTGTCGTTGATTTCGACCTGGCTTAGTTTCTTAACCTCTCGCAGATTGATTTTGGAAGTAGAGAGTTCATCGGATATCTTGTTCAGAAATGATGACAGAAACTACTAAGCGTCCTGCTGGTCGAAGTTCGAAAACATGGGCATGCTTTCGCTGATCGCTCTCCTCAGGTTTATAGGTTTAGCGTAGGACTCCTTTTTCTTGCGCATCTGCACTGCCAGATAAGACAGTTCAGCGATAAGTAAGTTACCTGCGGTGCGTTTTTCCGTTAGAACTACTTCTTAGAAGTGTCGCTCGGCAAGGAAGTTCCCGAAAAGAGGAGTGACCAGGAGACTCTGAATGACTGCGTTCATGTAACAGGAGTTGCCAAGATTCGCGAGTCCCGTATGCACGATGTTGGTGGGATCAGGCATCGTGGTAAAGGTTGAACAGATCCTTTCGTAGGCCTCATTTTCATAGTGCTGGTCTGCTTCGAAGGGTTTGTTTTTAAAGTGTATTTTGACATTTTTAGGATCGATGCTAACCACATATCCCTCGATGATCTAGTGTACATTTCTGAACTGCACAGTATTGCCGTAGTTATAGATGTTTTTTGCAGGCTTATAGGGGTAGTTTGAGACATCAGGGTTGTTTTAGCTCAGGAATTGCTGTTCGAGGGATTTGTCAACCAGACACACGAAACCTTGATTAGTCAATCCAGAAGCGGAGATGACCAAATGGCTTGGTAGTACGCTCCATAAAGATTATCCCAGGTTTCGTTTGTAGATTACGGCATCGTGGGGCATTATGTCTTGCAATAGAGAACTGACGGGAGTGGAGTACCCGACCAGAGCCTGACTCTTCTTGCCAGCTACAAACTTGCCTGTCTTCCTGTTCACCTCGACGACATTGATATGTATCTTCTTGATTTCAGGGTACTTGAAAGAAAACTCAGGGCCTCCCTTGTATACTTATAACAGCGTTTTCCACATCCATTCAGGCACATAGATCACATCTTTGTAGTTTTGTAAGGTCTCCTTGATCTGGCCTTCGAACTCGCCTTCGATGAGATGGTTATCGATTTTGTTGGGTCTTCTGAGGGCGAAGTCAATGGAGGCTTTCCTGAAGACTGAGGTCTCGAGAGAAATATTGTGCTGAGAGTGATGGAGAGAGACGACGGAGTTTTTGCTGTGCTGGAAGAGTTTGTTGGATTCTTCGATGATTTCGATATCGAACTTCAGATCATACTTTGACTACACGTATCTCCTCCTACAGATTTGTAATACTCTTATTAATTTGCTTATCGCCCCGGGATTTTTACCATGTTTCGAACCATTTGAATTCCAACGCGTAAATACTATCTCCCGCACCCAGAAGCACTTTTCCCTTCAATTTCTCTAGTCGCTCTATCAGTCCTTCCTCCGCCCTGCTTCTCAGACAGTCGAAACTGCTCCGGAACTCCTTCAGATTAAAATTAGACTGAAGAAATCCCATGAACTATTCCCTCGTAACTCCCTCGAGCTGACTCCTCAGTTTGCTACCCGTTCCAGAACTGTCGCTAATGAAGGAACGCAGATCGCTCAGAAACCTGGTGAACTCTATCTTGGTGATAGTGTTGGGATCGAGGGCGTAGGCAGAAAATATGACTTCAGGAAAGCGAGATGACTAGATTTGCATGATCATGCTGAGGCCGTAGATGAGTTCGATTGAAGAGAGGTTTTGATCTTTATTGAAGTCGAAAAAGTAGAAAATGCGTTATTGGAAGCCCTATGGACAGTCAGTAATGGAATTGCAGAATAAAGAAGAGGAAAAGGGGTCAAATGCATGAAGGTTTACTGAAGAGTGCATCTGCTGGATGAGCGGGAACATCTAGATAAACATTTTCTGGTTCATTCTTTTCTTGTTATGCTGCTGGCAGATTTCGAAGTATCTGTCTTTGATGGCGTTGACTTCGCCCGGTGGCCATCTGTTGATGAGTTCGTCGATGTTGAGTTTGTGGTAGTTGACTAAGCGTAAAGATGGTGCGTGGAGGTGGTTGAGGAGGGAGGTGAGGATTCATTATGGGAGGGCATGAACAATCGCCATCGGACGAACAAGGAAAGAATTGCAAAGGCTTTAGAAAAGAGTGGCGACGGGCGAAACAGATGCACAGAAAGTAGGTGGTTATTACTTGTGGTCGGAGTGGCTCGAGCCTTCTGGGTAAAACAGCCTCCCATGAGTCAAACAAGATGGATGCGATATTTGGGAAGTAGAAAGGACTTAGTATTTTCAACTATTAAGTATATAGCAGGTATAGTACGATCTCTTCTTCCTACTCATTGACTTTAGGATGGAACATTGTAACATTGTGATACTAACAAGCAAAAGCGAATCACTCGGTTGCTAATCTACGATTGTCCGCCACTGTCACTGAGTTGTACAGTACCTAACAGCAACTCCGAAACCAAGGATTGAATCGATTTCGACTACCAGCCTTGATCGGACCAGTTTTAGTTTAGTGTTGGGAATATATAGATGTATCTTGAAAAATATTATCCACTCCAAACCCCAGAATCCATCCTTCATTTTCCATCAGTTGCCTCCCCGACTCATTTTCCAGTATATTTTGAACCTGTCCCACCACCCTATTTCCAGAGTCTACATGCAGCACTTCATTATCTCCTCGTATACTTGCACCCCTCGCCCACCGTGCATATTCTCGATCGAAAGTCCGAAATCATTGATCTTAAACAACAGCAGTACTTAGCGCTTAAGCTCGTTTAAGACCACATTGATGTTGTAAGCGTATTCCTGTGCCAGCTGCTGCAGTTCCTACATCTAGCCTTCCTTTACGATTAGTCGATCCAGTTTTTGTGTTGAGGTCAGAGTGTCATATCTGCGCGATGTTAGCATCGAACAGAAGAGTTGCGGATTCTGAGTCCCCAGGTCTGCAGACGCCTCGAAGATCTGCTTCTCGTTCTGGGTGAGGATACCCATCCAAAGACGACAGTAGTCTTTGCGTACTTTGGGTGAGAGTTATTGGTAGAGACCATGGTCCAAAAAGACGATTTCGCTGTCGTCTTTGGTTCCTTACTTTTTACGCACGAGTATGTTGCCAGAGTGGGGGTCTGCATGTACGAAGCCATAGGTGAAGATCATACGCGTGAGAATTCGGGCCACATGACGAGCTACTTTCTTGCTGTCCAGCCCCATTTTCCTTATCTCGTCGACCTGGTGGACATGTGCGCCTCTCAGGAACTCCATGATGAGAAGTCTCTGGGTGGTTGGCCCATAGACCTGAGGCACCACGAAGTTCTTTTCCTTTCTGAGCATTTACTTGACTCTGCTGATGTTGTGGGCCTCTGCTGTGAAATCTAGTTCGCGCGGTAGGTTTATTTCCATCTCTTCCACGAGCCACATGTATTTAAACTCCGGAAAGAGTCTCTCGCCCATACTCACGAAGGTCCTGATCATGCGTATATCAGCTTTGGAGCTTTCAATCAGCCCATGATGCTGAACCTTGACTGCTACTTCCTTTCCATTGCTGGCTAGTCGTGCTCGGTGCACCTGTGCGATCGAGGCAGAAGCGATGGGGTCTTTATCGAACTCACTAAACATAGTTTATAAAGGCTGATGGATCTCTTGTTCGACAATCTTCTTGATCTAGGTATAGTCGTCAACTTTGCACTAAGTTGTCAGCTTTCTGAGCTCATGGCGGTATTAGTTGGGTACTATGCTGTCAAGGGAGGCTATTATCTGCCCAAACTTGATGTACAGTCCTCCATTGGTCAGGAAAACCTATCGCAATATCCTGCTTCCTTTGTTATGAAGTTCGCGGGAAGTCAGGTCAGTATTTGTCTTATAGAGCCAAGCGATATGCGCACAGGCTGCGGTAAGGCGGAACATGCGAAGGTTAGCGTGCCATATGCCCTGCGCGTCGGAGCGAAGATCGGGAAACATATAGAAGAGGGAGGCATAGCCGAAGGCAAGTGGAGTGGCTACGGCGAGTGCGCCCATCTTGAGTATTTTATAAGGAGAAGACATGGAGTAAGCTTCGAGGAAAGTAGTTTGCCACGGATGCAGAAAGTCGTGAGAATCGATATTTTATTTGGTAGGGATTGGAATTATTGCTGGTCAGGTGTGTTGATTCAAACTAGCCGACCTACAATCTCAGCGCGTCCTTGTATTTCCAGCCAATTATATATTTTAACCCAGGCTCACGACTGACTGTAAAACTCCGGTTCCAACTCTACTATATATCTCGTGCATATCTGTTATCTTTCAAATCATTGCCCGCCAATCACGATCTTTCCACCGTCTTAACCCGCGCATCGTTGTACACACTTCGCAGGTGATTCTCATCATTCTGCTGGAACACCAGGTCACTCCACGATAGGAAGTAGCTCCACAAGGCCCCGCTGCTGAAGCACTGGCTGATATCAGGGATCGGTCCATTTTCGGAGAGTGCCAGCATCTTTGTGCCATTCACAATGTCATGGAGTTGCATGAACATGTTGATGTTGCAATCATACTTGTAAGCACCTGGGTAGCTGTCATACCCTAAAATATCGACTCGATTGCGACCAGGATACCAATCCTTCTAAGGAGTGCTCCATACCCAGATCAGGTTGTTCAGCTGGTATTGCACGTCCAAAATCTAGAACATTATATCTAGCAGCTTCTTAGTGGCAGTCGATGTTTTGGCACCCCACCAGAACCACTTTCCGCCTGCTTCGTGTAGAGGTCTCCACAGTATTGGGATATTCTGCTGTTTTAGGCGTTGCAGTTGTACTGCGATTGCCTCGATATCCTTGATGGTAGCGTTGTATTAGGAAGTACCGACAGTGACTGCTCGTGTCACGTCGAAGTCGGTATAGTTCGTATAGAATGTGCTGGTTCGGAGCTGTCCTCCAAAAGGAGAGAACCAGTGCCAGTGAAAAGAAACGATGCCCTTTCTATTCGTATCCTTATACCAAGCGATTGCGTTTGCGACTGTGCCGTCGTCCACAGGGCTCCAGTTGAACCAGGGATTATGGGGAGAGTAGTTTTGCATATCAAAGGCCTGGACTAAAGGGGACTGGCCAACGAGGGTCTTAAGATCATTATAGTGGAAACTGGTCTGTCCGGAAAGAATGGCGTTGCGGTTATAAGCAGCGATTCTGTCAAATAGGGCACGAGCCTCAGGAGAGGGATTGGTTGCAACTAAAGGATCCCATGAGTGCACAGATACGCAGAATAGCGAGGACAGAAGGAAGACGCAATAATACAAATAGGGTGCCGGCATGTATGAATTATAACTATAAATCTAATGGTCCGAGGACAGGGATTTTCTATCACAAAATACTGATAAAATCGAGGGACAACAACAGCTAAATAAGGCAGTAGATGCCTTTAAAATGCGACATCTGGACTCCCTGTAATCTTAACATTAGGAAACTTAAAAAGAGCCACATGCAATCGAACCAACGAGAAGTCGAAACCCCCATAGGACTCATCCGCATCATAGGTCTCAAATAAACTGTCACTGACGGGTGGCGTCTCCTGACCCTCAATGAGGCCATGGAAATGGAGAAGTTCTTGATATCAATAATGAGTACATGGTCAATCGTGGCATGCGAGACGGGAAAGTTCAGTGGAGCAGGATACGGGTGGGGGTTCGGCGAGAGCTACGGATCAGAATGCGGGGAGAAGTTCATCGTAACAACGAATTGGTGAGGAGTGATGAATCTGATATTTTTGTTAAGATGGAGGTCGTACAAGAAACATCGAGGAAGATTGGAATGATTAGATGAAAGGGTCTGGCATTAGGATAAACATTAGGAACCCAGGTAGCGACATCGCGGCGCCATATTCTAAGGATTAGTTGAGATATTTTCTTCAAATGAGCCCTTGAGAACAAAGAAACAATTATTTCTAACCCAACGGCGTGAGGAAAACCCATCCCGTCCATCCGCCTCATGATAATTAATTAGAGATCAAAATGGAATACCAGCATCACATTAGGCACTGGTAGATCTTCAGTAGACGAACAGATTAAGTGATGT
Source organism: Lepidurus packardi (assembly GCA_023053545.1). Lineage (NCBI taxonomy): Eukaryota > Metazoa > Arthropoda > Branchiopoda > Notostraca > Triopsidae > Lepidurus > Lepidurus packardi. Next base: position 23,611 of record JAKZAN010000135.1, read on the forward strand.
TGGCGGAGTCTTTCTTGTTCTGAATTCGTACTTCTCTCCTATTGTCTCCTATCATGTGTTAGAATTCACCCGAGGATCTTTCCAAGTCTTTTTTGGCCTGTTAGGATTTGGAAGTCGTTCCGTACGTTGCTGGCTGCAGGTGGTATTTCCGAGCCAGTGTGCTGCTAATCGCGTCCATCGTCCTGTGGATCGAGTTGCTGGGACCTGCACCCACTATCTTCGAGGAGGCTATATTACTATCCTTCCTGCCTTTATTTGTTAATTTCTGTGTGTTCAGATTTGGTTCATTGATTTTTTGGATAATCTTTTTGACAAGGGTGCTCGATTGGTAGTGGCAAGAAGCGATGTAGTATTTTGCAGTAGTCGAGGAGTCCAACAATTCAAGGTAGTCAGGTTTGTTGAATGGGCGTATTGACAGGTCAGACGATGGGTCTCTACAGGATGCAGAAAACAGGAGGAACTGATTGACGAGTTTAGTTAATTTGGAGTACAGCAGCTTGAAAGTTCGAATGTTCTAGATCAACTCATTCGGAGGGGTAGTCCCAGAGGGTATGCAGCTCTTATTTTTGCTTAGAGACTCAGACCTTTCATCGACGACCGGAGCAGTCTTAACAGAGAATGCAGCAAAGTTGCGGATGGGTATGATGGTTAAGCTGGGACGGTTCAAGCGTAGATGGCCAACGAGCTGAGATGTTATGAAAGGAGGGGTAGCTGTGTCTTCCTCTGCGGAAAGACTATCTTCAGAGAGATGAGATTCGCTGCTGTCAGTGACTTCGCCATAGTCGGGCTTGGTTGGGGGAGCATTGAGGCCTATAAAAAGCGGTAGGGAAAAGTAAGTCAATAGAGTGTATGTGTGAAAAAGCATTGTACTTGCGGTGAGGATCTGGATAATGGTCTCGAAGGAGGAGTTGATCTGGGAAAAACACAGCTGAATGCTGGAGAGTTCGCTGAGATCTGAGTTCATGCTGAAACCGTCAGAGTATCTCTCCAGATAGAGCAGATCTTCTTTGAGGTATGATGATTTTTCCTGGAGATTTCCCAAGACATGACGCAGGATCGACAGGTCCATGCTCAAGTTCCCTTTACTCTTGATCTTGACGTCTTCGCCAGGTGCTGTGTCAGGAAAGTGATTCTATTTCTTTTTCTGTGAACGGTAGAATGTACATGTCTTGCTCACGAAATCCGCCACTTCTCGGTTCATACTATGGAACAAAGTCGATTATGAACTGTTCATTTTGATTTTGGACATGACACTTTTGCTGTTGCCGCTTATTGTTGTACTGAGGGGGGACGAGCTGCTGTGGAAGGTGGTGTTGAAAGTCTGGCTGACACTTTTGCCTATGTCTTTCTTGGCTGAAGGCTCCATGTTTGAAAATGATACTCTAATGGGAGAGAGCAGAGTCTTCATGGATTTGTTGGAAGGCAAGGTTGGGGATTTGAGAAGCCGGTATGAAGTCCCTTCGTTCTCCCTGTCATTCTATATCCTAATTTTGGGCAAATTGTCTGTGGAGCCAACATTGCTGGTGGGATTGGATGCACAATCCGAGCTTAGGACCCGGAACATTATGGTGTTTTTCTTAGTTCTTCTGCGGAAAGGACTACGTTGCACAATAAGGGCTTGGGCTTCGCAAAGCTGATGGTGCTGCAGCACGGCCTAGCTAATTTTGGTGCAGTACTCCATGGCTGTTCTCAGTTCCTGCTCCTTAGGCGTAATAGGGTCAATCGAGGTATAGAAGGTTTTGGGGATAAACCTGTCTCCTTTACTCCTTTTCTTCATGCTGCGTCTGAGGAAAACATTTTCTTCTTCGCGGCCTACTTTGAGATGAGGAGGGTTGTTCTGCAGGTCGATCTGTTCGGATTACTCTTGACAGTCGGCATTGTAGCTCTTGAAGAGGGCGATAATCAGGAGTTTCTTTAGAGCCGATGACTAAAATCGATAAACAGACAGAGTAAATTGTATAGTTTAACTACAGTGTCCAAAATCTAATCGCGACGAGCAAAATGAGTAGTAAGACAAGTCTTGAATAATGCTGCAACAACGAGGATAGGAAGGGGGGTACTCGGAAAGGGGTGAGTCTGTAGGGCTCAAGGTCGATTTATTTTTTAGATGAGAGGAATCCGCGAGACTAAATCCTGGCAATGGACCTGAGGTTGTGTGGTTCTTCAGGTATCTCTTTAATAGTGGAGCAGCGTTCGGGAGGAGCTTCTGTCGGAACAGCCAACATGGGAGGGGCAGGAGGGTATTGAGAGACTTTTGGAATGGCTTTAGAGGAAGACTGGTATTTTGTAATAAGTGTTTTATGGAATGGAGAGAAATGGACTTTCTATGGAGGCAACAAAATATATGTATGTATAGGATAAATAGTTCTTCGTTCATTCTATATATTCTGTTCTTCTTCGGCCAATTTAATCAGGGTCAAAAGAGGAGATCCGATATCTAGGCACTTCATTATATACAGGGGGACTACTCACACTGCTTATAATTTATGCTGCACATTATTCGTACTTCCATACCTAATTCTTTCTTCCCATCCCTCTAGTCCCCCTCCTTCAAAGTTATATCCTCAACTCCTTCCTCTCTCTTCCTATCTACCACTTTTAATCACCGACATCTCCATAATTTCCACAATACTTCAAGAAAAAGACAGAGACGCACCACAGAGAGTCATGCACTCCAACCCCCAACCTTCACATTCTTCTAGATTCCAACACCTCCAGAGCACCCCTAATGCTCATGCGCCCACTTTATTATGCCTCCAATAGACCTCGAAGCACTCTTTCGTACTACTTCGCCACTCTCCTCGATTCAAGTAATTCACGTTTCTTCTGCAGCTGTTTATCGATGTAAGTGCTCGGATCATTCTTTTCGATCAGAGGTACCTCTCCTAATATCATCTCGAACCCAATCATTCCCAGACACCAAGCATCAGCCATGGCACCATGTCTACTCAAATTACGCACTTATGGTGACATATACTATTTGGGGATACTCTAGGTTGCCCAAAGCTATGCTAGGTCTATCGCCATCCCGAGGTCTTCGATTTTGCAATGGAGACCACCTCCCACAACAGCAATATTCTGTGGGCGTAGGTCCCGAAGAACAATCTTTTTAGTATGTAGATGCTCGACTGCTTAAAGCAACTCTCTCAACAATATGATCGCAAAATTAGGGTCGATGCAACCATGAGTTTGTAGCAACTTATGAAGAGTCGTTTAATGAGGCTCCAGAATTAGGTAGTACCTTTCGGAGTCTGAGGAAAAAACGTACGGGGTGCTGATATTGGGGTGCTAGATCGAAGAGTGTATTTGAACCTCTCTACGCAGCTGATGGAGGCTGGCTGGGTCCAGCTACGACTTCGTATACTCCTTCACGCAGAATAGGGTATTTGACACTGTGTCTTGGGCTAAATATTTTTTCACAGACTTCTTGCCTTCATACACCCTACCTCTTCGCACCTTCGTCCAGAACAGTTAACTCTGTCCTTCTCTGTCTTGGTTTCTCGAAGTGCTTTTCTTAGCTTCCAGATGGCGTTCGGGCTTCTCAAACTCCTCGGGTAGTTATTGGCCTTACTATGTTTTCGAACGAAATTCGGTATTGTTATAGGTCCGATGACTGAAGAACCCGTTGGACGAAGGTTTATTTGACTCGCCCATAGCAAAAATGTCGTGGTTCTAAATGTAAGTTTGCCTTGCCGTAGAGTTTGGGTATTTTAGGAAATCTGTTCCATTATGTATTGATGTCTGGTTCTGGTTGGTATTTGACAGACCGGCACTCTGGAGATCGAAACAACTGCCTTCATCGTAGGAGTCCTCGAGCTTCTTGCGGTGGTGGCGGAGCGAAGATAGATAAGGCATTGTGCCACAGTTTTTGTAAAGCACCACCGATTGTTCAGATTCTGGGGCCTGCGAGTTCTAGTCATTGTGCGATACGATTGTTGTAACTTCACGCAGATTTCTTATGACTCCTTGAAATCTGGCGGGGCTATGATACGAGCTCTGAAGACTTGTTGTCTCAAATTGACTCTCGTGCATTAAGGTTGTCGGGCTGTTTTAGGCAGAATTCGGTGGAGACGGTTAGAGGTCTATCCTCTATATTACAGACTCTCTAGATTTAGGATACTGGGAATGCATAGGGGAAGCCTCAGGGCTTGAGGCGAACGACAAAAGCGCTTGGTTGTTATTGAAGGTGTTGAATGTCAGGGGTTCGCAGCGGATCAAAGGGTACTAACTATACGATGGTGAGAATATTGGGTGACGAATAGGTAGTCGCCCTGGCTCTCTTAAAAGAGGGTCGAAGAAATTGCGTGTCGAAGGCAGCGACAGACTGGGTTGTTTGGTTGGTTGGATTTGTGCCTAATTGATAGAGTTTTCCATCGTCTTGGTAGATGTTGTGTCTCGTAGAAGTTTATTCGGGGTGCCAGCGTGCGTAACCGCCGAAACCGTAGCTGGCGTGTGCTAACCGTCAATCAACAAAATGGGGCTGTCCTCATCTAAGCATGAGCGAAGATGTCTTTTCTGCTGATCCTGGAGGGAGGTAAAGGGTGAGAGTTGTTCGTTTGAAGATCGAGAAAGAGAGGCAGCGTTAGTGAAACTGATATGAATTGGTCTCGGATTTTGTTGGCTGGCGATTATTTTATTTTTGATGGACTGCCCTGTAGGGAGTCCTGCTGGTCTGTACAATTTGAAGTTTTCCACGGGTGCTTGAGTATGTCTGGGCAGCAAACTCTGTTTTGGGAAGCAGATTGTAGTTTCGGAACAAGGTGTCCGTAGAGATGGAGACTGCGGTTGCGAAAACGTTTAGAACTGACTATTCTTGCTAGAGTAGACGATTGGCAGCGTTTGCGTCTTCCCTAAAGGTGCATAATTCCTAGGCAGAAACACATCAGTCTTTTCTTGAAGTTCGCTTTCCATCTTCGTTGTAGTTGTATTGATAGTGACGAAACTTGGGGCTCTGAGGGTCATAGATTTTTTATTAGTCGGGACTTCATGCTTGGTTTGGTAGCTGAATGACTTTTAGGATGAATAAGACTGGAGGGTTTGGTTGCAGCCGCTCGTGCGGATCCGTTAGTCACTAGACATGTTCTTGGTAATCTGTATTTTCTGCTGATTTCTATGATGAGAGAGCTTTGTAGCTTTGGAGAAACGCCTGGGCGGAGCTTAGGTAGCAGGCAGGCAGTTGTGGCATTGGGAAAGGGCGGCTTAGGTGGGCGAAGACACTTTTTTGGCAGAGGTTACTGTTAACATCTTTTATTCTAAGAAAGCAGCGACAACTTTATTCGTAAAAGACAGAGGACAATTCACTATTTTTTGTGTTCAGTTGAATACCTCCCTGAAACCAACTCCGCCTCTCTTTCTCAATTCTGACGCTCAGCATCGTGAAACCAGCCCAGTCGATCCTATATCAAATCGGTAACACCGTTATCCTTTGCGATTCAAAATGGCACTAAGTCACAAGTTTTCTCCACGAATACAAAAATTAATTCATCACTAAAAAGATGCCGTTCCTGTTCTCCTATCATCTTCTAACTTCCTCAGCATAGTCATAGTTCTCGATTTCCGTGCTGTCTACGCTACGGTCATACCCATGCGAGTCTCCAAACTCGTGGCTCTCCCCCATCATGCCTGCGCCGCTATTAGTTTTCCCTCTTTCCAAGTACTCCTCCTCGATTGACTCGTCATTTTCACTCTTATTCTTCTTTGAGGCTGCTGCAGCAGGTACGCATCCACCCGATCGGAATTTCTATTCATGGGCAATATAAGGGTTATAGTAAGGAAGTTACTTCGATAATGTAGACGAGGATGGGTTTTCCAGCTTCGACTTTGCCAGTTAGTCCGAGTTTCTCGATGAGTTGATCTCGTTTGACTTCTGTCCTGGCATTGGCCTCAGAGCCGAAGACACAATTAGTATAGTCCATGTTGTAGAATTGGAAAAACTCTTTGATGACCAAGAGCAAATCGGCACCATGCTCCTCATCATGGAGTTTTTGGCATTTGACATTCTCCCAGTGGAAAGGGGAGACCTTTTTCTGGGTGTTAGGCTCATCAATGACTTTGAAGACAGAAGAGCGAATCTGCGCACGAATGTTGCTGAGACTGCCATTAGCTTCGAGAGTCTGGATGACAAGGTTCTTGAGTTCGTTGAGTTCTTCCATGGTTGAAGATGATTATGGTTAGTGAGGTTCTGGTAGGGTATTTAAAAATATGTGAGTATTGGGAAGTTAACTGGTTATAAAAAGCATATTTAAATTTCCCTAGACGAGAGTGGCACCAGCAGCCACCACGGCATGTCTCACTCTTTTAATCTCCCCTCAAACAAACATATTTCCTTCATATAAAGGTACTCTTTTACAATCCTGCCAAAGTATTCTGCAATATCTCAACACAATTCCCTTCACCCACTAGGATTTTTCTTCTGCTTCTTCCCCTTTCCCTTTTTCTCTGCCTCTCCTTGTCCTTCGTCTTCCTCTCCTTTCTTCTCTCCACTCTCCACATTCCCTTCACTTCCTAAAGCAGTTACAGTCTCTTTCGTTCTCCATTGTTCTTCCAAGGCCATGGCGAACTTGAAGCTTTGGCCTCCCACCTTTTCCAATCCCACTTGCTCAAGGGCTGCCTGTTCAGATACGGACTGTGTCTGGGGTTATGTTGGCTTCTCTGCATTCTCGGCTAAAGCCTTATCCTTCTTGGATTTCTTTTTGGATGCCTCTTTAACTTGTTGAGCGGGTTTGACCTCCTCGAAGTGCTTGGACGAAGCATACATGATCATAGGCTCCTTGGGTTGGAAGAACTGCTTGTCTTCAACCCTATTGTAAGAGTAGGCCTTACCGAACTTCTGGTCGATGAGCTCATCGTAGCTTATCTGTGTCTTACGCTTCTCGATCTCTGCCTCTAGCCACTTCTTGAACTTGTGATGCTCTGCATAAGAAGTGCCGTTGAGCTTAAAAGGGAAAGGCTCCTCGGAATTCCAGAATTATTCAGGTGTAAGTCTAAAAACCTTACGTTTTCGAGGTTGAATATTTGATTGATTTTAATAGTCCCAGTTTGGATCATTAGGTTTATACTGTGTAGTCGCCTTCTCATCATAGACCAAGAACTGGCTCAGGTTATTATCTTCGAAATAGTACTAGGCAGTACTGCGTTCAAATTGCACAGTAGGCATGTTGCCCTGACCGAACGCATGTCGAAGCCACTTGGGGGCCACGTTTATATAACTTAACACTTTCAAACCATTTTTGTTGGTCTTCAGCAGACTGATGTTGTGTCCATATACACGCCATGAGGCATAGTCGGCTATATCGGTATTGAACTTCGGCCTGTCGTATAGACGGCGCTTTCGACGAGGCAGGACCTCCAGAGCGGAGGCAGCATTTTAAAGAGCCTCTGTAGTCTGTTGGCGCTGCACTTTGGTGATATAATCTCTGTGTTGTTATTGGTTGATATTGTATCCGGGGTAGGGGGGATTGGTGCTGCTAGGGGGTTAGTAGCTGAATGCAAAGGTGAGTGTCCTTAAGAACGAAGGATAGGAGTTCCTGAAGTTTGTGAGGCAACGAAGCATGTTTGCGTTGGGTACTTAGTAATAATTTATGTGATTAAATAGGAGTAGTTGTTACGCACATCCTAACTTCATCATATGCATAGAATAATAGACCCATCTAAATGAATTATCAGAAACAGGAAGCCTAGGCGATCAGTTCTTCCATCCCACGAAGATCTAGATAGCCTGTTTTGTTAGCTCAAACTTTATTGGGGCTCCGCTCCGCACCAGATCCTGATTGATACTATTGATCAGCTTTCTTAATTCCCGTTCAAACTGGTCTAGCGTACGCATGGGGTTGTCCTTGAAGTAGATCAGCAGCAGTGGGAAGCAAAGGGATGCCGTGCATATCAGCATTGGAAGGGTGCTAAAACCATGGAAAGACTCCAGCCAGAAGTCCAGAAACGTCAGCACGATTAGACTCACATAGAGAATCATACATATTAGGAGGGGTGCTTCGTACATCTTCATCATGGATGGAATAGGTAAAGAGTTGTGGGCAGTGTGCAGTGTAAATAGTAGCCGATTTAGTTTTGAGGCGTAGAACTTGAGCTGGGGCTCGACCTCGCGTTTGATTTTTTAATCGAATTCGAAGAGGCCAGTTTGAGAACTAAAATTCATAATATAGTATTTCCCCTTGCCAGTGTCGCGGGCATGGGCTTTGGTGTCAAGTTTTAGAGGTTCATAGTCTTTGATCCCTATTGTTAGATTGAGTCAGAAAAGCAAGAAGTCAGCACAGTATGATTTTAGGATGGTAAAAAGAAGAGGTGCCTGAAGAAGAAAAAGAAGAAAAATAGAGAGCAATCGAAAAACCATCTGCCCAGAAACTACGTATTCACAGTCTATCGCTGTAAAAGTAACTCAAAAGGATTACTTGCACGAATTGTGGCCATGTACTTGTAGCAGGCTCGCAGTAGATCCCGCTTCTCCATAGACTCGATGTCCGTGGCCTGGTGGATTAGCATCACTGCTTGCGTCAAGTGTTCCTTGGCTTTATCGTAAAGCTATTTGTTCATTTCGACGCTTGCATGCACCAGATGCTCGTTAATCTTGTTTTTGCAGGAGTCATAAGTTGCTGCGTTGGTGTTCTGGACTTGGTTGCTATGGCGTTGACCATAGCCATTACCATTCTTCTGGAGTCCAGTAAGTTGCTGAGCTGCTTTGTGGGCTGGGTCGGAGTTTCCTGACGATAAAGAGCTATGATCATCTGTGTTTAGTATGAAATTGGAGGGGCGCATTTAGTGAGGGTAGCTGTGGCCTTTCATATGCTTGAGATTGTAGAGTTATTATACGGGGAAGTGCCGAAGTTAGATTCCAGAAACTCTTAGAATATAGGTTCTGACTGTTTTATAAGTACAGGAAAGACTAATAGTCGGTCAGAACCATCGCGAAGGGAGGGCAGGAAGAAGGCCAAAGCAGATCCACATGGGAGTTGGCTGTTGTCTAGGCTTCAGGCACGTATAACTATAATAAAGTTATGACAGAACAACAGCCTGCAGGATAGGCGTGTCACCAAGTACCTACTTAATGCAATCGTATTATCATATAATCATAAGCCACGCGCAAATCAAAATCCTATCCCATCATAACAAGAATGTTCACCTTCCTTGGAAAACTCCTCCTTGCTGGCGCCCTCACCTTCGAAGCCTACACTCTCTTCGAGTCTGGTGAAACTGCCTCTCGTTTCCACAACAACCTTCCTACTGCTTTGAAAAACGCCCAAGTTCCTTCCCACCTCATTGCTCAGGCCACTGCCCACACCCTTTATATCCGCTATGCCGTCGCAGCACTCATGGCTTTGTCCCTCCTCGCAGTATGGGTCCGAAGCACCTTCCTCAGATTGCTGGTCGTTCTCGGTATGCCTACTCCCATAATTTTTCCTTATCGAATGTCATCCAGGTTTCGTATTGCACACCGCGGTGCTGACCAACCCCATGCTGGACAAGTCTGAGACTACCAGGAACTTGTTCATCCAAAACGTGGCAATCCTGGGCGGTCTTCTGTTCCTGATAGGTATTAATGACAACAAACCCCAAGGCAACAGACCCGAACTGACTGCTGATAAAAAGAAGAAGTGATTTTGTTCAAGAAGGTCATAGAGGAAACGACCATCTATATGTCCATCCTGAAATATGTTTGAATGGTAAGAGTGACAAGGTATAGGCGATAAATCGCAACAAAATAATTCTCCTGATTTAACAGGGATCAAATGAACGTGGGGACTTAGGATGACTAGGTTGTGGCAAAGAGGCAGGTGCTTTGCCAGCTTCCTGCCTCAGCCAGTCTCTGAGCCCCATGTCAAAAATGATTAATGGCGTTGTTTTACCCGTAAGATGCAGACTTTAAAGGATCGCGCTCTTTCTCCACGCCTTCTTATTGCAAAGCAGTAACCCTCGCGCAACGCCTAATCCCAAATATTTATCAAACGCTCCTACAAAAACCCTAGAGCATTCTAACCGTGCCACCCACCTGCTCGCTCAAAAATGGGATGTCTTCCCTGTGGCTAATCCAAGAAAACATACTCTCCACATACAAACCCTAACCCTTCAAAACAGTAGAAAAGGATTTTAACAGACCTCCCGATGATGGTGGACTCGATAGAATCGAACAAGTTTCAGAACACGAGGGCAATGACCCCGCAAACGCGACTCGTCAACACACATATAAAATAGAAGAGATAATATTTGCGTGGAAAACTACAAGAGTAGCTGATCACGGTCCCCGATCTGGAGTCAAACGTCAATATTTATCTATTTTGATGATGGGCGAGAGATAGACTAGATTCATAAAAGCCAGCTGTAATCCGGCATAGGCAGTTTCAGTGACTATTTATCTGCAGCCAGTAACCGCGTTACCATGGCTTTTGACGTGTTAAAATCTGAGATAAAACGATTTCCAATTTCCGATTTTACAATTGGGAATCACAATAATTTCCTCGTCGAGCAACGCTTCAATGTCTAAAGTTGCATGCTTTCCTGATTCTGGGCTAGCAATTCAGGGTATCATCTTGCTATTTAGTTCCAAATCTATCCTTCCGTACAATAGTTTAAAGATATCGTTTATTTCCTACTCTCCACGGGACTACTATCAACCCCTGTTCTATATAATATAATAACACCAAAGTATCACATACTCGGAAAAGGCACAGACTCCCTTTTTGAACCTACTTAGCCATTCTAATCGCCAAACACCAGACTCTCTCTGCCTACATATGCTAGCTATTTTAGCAATGTCCCTCATCGCCCTCTGCCTATTCAAAGTTGTCCGCTGGCTGATCGAACCTTACCTTGTCTGGAAGAAAACCTATGCGGCCCGTCAACAGCAGTACCAACATTTTGAGCCTGCTATAATATATTAACCCTCTCTTCGTTGCTCCCTGATTTTCTTCCCCACCATCATAACTGTATAATATCTTGATTCTGCCTACCAGAAATATTAAGGTTCTTAATGGCGAGGGCAAAACCATGACCATGGAATAGTACCGTCAAGCCTCCAGACCTGGTCAAGATTTGGCTCTCAGTCTTGTGATTCCTGCCTACAACGAATAGAACAGATTATCTGTCATGCTTGACGATGCTATTGCAGTAATACCTTTTCCAAAAATGGTTCACGATAAATTCAACGGCCCTATAGTATCTCAGCAAAGCCAAAATTTCATACTAAGTCATCGTCGTGAATGATGGCTCCAAAGACAAAACGTATAATCCACACTCCAATCTAATACCCCGCCTTCAGATCTCAAGTGGCACTTGACTACGCCCATAAAAAACACCTACCCTTGGTGGTTGTCGAATACCCCACCAATAGAGGTAAAGGAGGGGCGATCCGAGCAGGCATGCAACTAGCCAGGGGCAGACTCCATCTCATGGTAGATGCTGATGGGGCGACCGAGTTCGCAGAGCTCTCAAAGGTTAAGAGTCTGCTTGAAAAACATCTAGATGAAAAGAAAAATCCTTTAGTGCTAGTGGCAGGATCCCGACACCATCTGACAGCAGACGAAGAGGTGAACCTGAAAAGAAAATGGTACCGAAAGCTGTTCGCCTTCCTCCTACATGTTATTCTAACTTATGGATGTGGAATTAGAATGAGGGTACAACTCTTTGCCATTCGAACTGCGTTGCATAATGTTTTTAGGATACTCAATGTGGTTTTAAGCTGATGACCAGAGAAACTTCGAAAATTCTGTTCTAAACAATGCATGTCGAGAGGTGGTCTTTCGATATTGAGTTGTTCGTGATGGCCAACCATTTCGGCATCAGTTGCTACGAAGTTGCAGTCAATTGGCAAGACGTTGAAGGCTCCAAATTGAACCTTATCGAGGCTTCTCTGTCAATGTTCCGGGATATCGTGTTAGTGCGCACTTTGTATCTGTTAGGACTGTGGAAGTACACTGATAAATCCATAGTGACTTGAGAACCCTCGTTACAAAAGCAAGGCAATGATGTTAAGAAAGTTGTGCAAGATATGGATTTCTTTAGTATGTTATGGTGTTAATACGCAGGTCCAAAGGTTAGTGATCGGCTAGTTGAATGGATTGAATGGATTGAAGTATCCTAAGGGATGTAAAAATAGACTAATTAATTATAACTGCAGCTTCTTCGGCCAAGCTTCTTTATTCCGATACGCCTGTCCGTTCGTTATAACAAATTATCAGATTTATCTCTATCCTCATTACAATATTGGTTATAGATAGTCATCTCCAGGTTCTTCAACAATTTTTTAACCCAATCAATAAGTACTCCGAAAAGATAGACATATCAATGCTTTAAAATCATCTCAGGGATCTTCTCGTAAATACCTTGACAGTTCCGGCATCATCTAAACACTCTTTCCCATATCTTACCACCATTTCATCTTTTTCATATTTCCAAAGTTCTCCATCTTAATATCTACCTCCTTCACCTCCACTTTACCCTTCAGCTTTTATCTCATCTCTTTCTCGTACATTGAAGAACCTTTCTCAACACTTTCGATCTCCATCGATTTAGGAACAGTCTTTTTCATTTCAGGTTTCTTAACCTATGGGGGCTACACAATATCCTCAGGTTTTTTTTCAGGCTTTGCCTCAGTATTAGGCTTAGCTTCAGTCTTTGCTTACGGCTTGTTTTCAGGTTTCCTTTCCATTTTATTTTACTATTTCGCCAAGGGCTGAACTTCCGTATTTACTGGAGTGCTAGGTTTAGTCTCTTGTGCTGGCTCAGGGACTTTCTCAGTCTTAGTTTCGGTCTTGACTGTATTTTCCTCCTTAGCTTCGCCTTTACCCTAGACTTTAGCATCTGATTTTTGCTACCTAATTTCTCCTTTACCCTAGACATTGGTCGATATCTTCACCGTGTCCGAAGGCTGACCCTCCGCCTTGGGCTCAATCTTGCCCTCTGCCTTGGGCTCAATCTTACCCTCTGCCTTGGGCTCAATCTTACCCTCTGCCTTAGGCTCAATCTTGCCCTCTGCCTTAGGCTCGGGCTTGCCCTCTGCCTTGGGCTCAATCTTACCCTCTGCCTTGGGCTCGGGCTTGACAGCCTCAGTCTTCTTGATGAGAGTCATGGTCACCATCACCGTGCCCTCAGCATTCTTGGCCGTGACTTTGCCCTTGTCGTCCATGGCCCAGTCCGTGATGCTGGAGAAGGACCTCATGCACTCGAGTTCGGTAGGCTTCTTGTCGGAGAGCCAGTCGCACACCCCACTGGAAGAGATAGAAGTGCCGACGAACTTGACGGCAGTACCTGTCTCCTGCTGGAAGGTGAGGAGGTAGCGACTACAGTAGGTGAAGTCGAGACGGCCTTAGCTGATGACGGCGGTGGTCTCGCGGAGAAGGGGGAGTTGGTTGACGGTGTCGATGCGGTAGTGGGCGTCGGGGATGGCAGAGAGTGCGGCAGCGAAGAGGCAGGCCGCGCACAAGAAAGACTTGAAAGTGAGAGACATTGTATTTTGTGGTTTAGTTTTATGAGTATTATTGGCAAGATCGGTCAGGATATTTAAAATGAATATTTGGAGGGATCTGGTGGTTATACCCAAATAACTGTCCTTTCGCAAAGATGGTTACTTGTATAGTGATAGGATTCAGGTAAAATTAATAGCAATAGAAGAGTGGGTGCCTATATTTGTCATATAAGAATGTGCTTGATATGTTTTACAGGTATATGTAGTCTTGAGAAATAGAGCTGGAATTATGGTCTAATTCAATTTTAATTATGTGAATAACTAAAACTACTAAATTTTGTAAGCTGAAAATGCTCGCAAAATAACTGCCATCCAAAAATCACACAACCCACTCTAGCTCGGTCCAACTTGTAGGGGTGTCTTAGTGGTGTACCGTTACAAGAGTTACAGGTGGGAGTCGGGCTAGGGGCAAGGAGACAGTTTAGTATGGCACGGTTCGGCGACAGCAAAAGGACATATTCTTTTAGAAAATTCTAGAAAGTTCAGAGGGACGATCATAAGACTATTGATAATATTAGCACTGATTCTTTGATCTGTCTTTTGTTCGTGTTATCGTGTGTTCGCCTTTTAATATGAGACTGACTTTTTATTCAGAACAATAACTACCCCTTTCACTCTTCTCTGAGGGACGCTGCCATCGATCCCAAAAATCAATTATACTTCAGAATAAACATCTCATATGTGCGCGCATCTCCAACATCGATCGATCCCTGTTCAGCCCATTGAGTGCGTTCACTCTCATATTCTATTGCCAGTAAAACACATTAAATGTATATATTCGCATACATGCTGAAGTATCCATCATTCATTTCAGACTCTCAGTTATATCCGGCATCTATCACTACTCGCCAGTCTACCCACTCTCATTATCTCCCATTCCCAAGCCTTGACTTGTCATCAGTCCGAATTTCCTGTACTCCTCTGTCGGTTTCCAAAAAGATCCAACCTCTTCTGTTGCCTTTTCTGTCGGCTTTTCTCTCACTGGTCCACTTCGTTCCATATTTATTTTCCCCAGAAACTCTTCGGTCTTCTTGCTGTTCTTGATGAAATCATCGACTTTAAGTCCTTTGAAGTCAATCGACCGGGTTCTAGTGTCAGATTTTTTGGCGGGATCTTAGATATAGGTCTTAGGGGAAGCAGCAGATTGTTGGGTAGGAGATGAGGTCGCACCTACATTGGTTACCACAGTCACAGTCTAATCCATTTTTTCTATTGGCTGAACTTTGATTGCTTGTGGTTATGTTTTTTTGGGCTCCACTGTATTCGGTATGGTTCTTACGGGAATTTTGCTGATTGTACCTGCTATATTGGTACTCGTAACTTAGGTCGGTTTGGTAGGAGTTTGTTTTGATGGGGGCTTAGGAGTCCATTTTTTATTTGGGGTGACTGGAGCTTTATTCTGTGTCTCTGGCTTAATTGAGGGAGTAGTCTTTTTAGGGGGGTCCAGAACCGTCGCAACTGACTTTACCGGGACAGATTTTTAATTATTCAGTTCAGTAACAGATATAGAGTTAGAAATTTTAGATTTATTTTCATTCACTTACTTCGGAACAACATTACTCTCAGTCTTAGTTTCGGTCTTGACTGTATTTTCCTCCTTAGCTTCGCCTTTACCCTAGACTTTAGCATCTGATTTTTGCTACCTAATTTCTCCTTTACCCTAGACATTGGTCGATATCTTCACCGTGTCCGAAGGCTGACCCTCCGCCTTGGGCTCAATCTTGCCCTCTGCCTTGGGCTCAATCTTACCCTCTGCCTTAGGCTCAATCTTGCCCTCTGCCTTAGGCTCGGGCTTGCCCTCTGCCTTGGGCTCAATCTTACCCTCTGCCTTGGGCTCGGGCTTGACAGCCTCAGTCTTCTTGATGAGAGTCATGGTCACCATCACCGTGCCCTCAGCATTCTTGGCCGTGACTTTGCCCTTGTCGTCCATGGCCCAGTCCGTGATGCTGGAGAAGGACCTCATGCACTCGAGTTCGGTAGGCTTCTTGTCGGAGAGCCAGTCGCACACCCCACTGGAAGAGATAGAAGTGCCGACGAACTTGACGGCAGTACCTGTCTCCTGCTGGAAGGTGAGGAGGTAGCGACTACAGTAGGTGAAGTCGAGACGGCCTTAGCTGATGACGGCGGTGGTCTCGCGGAGAAGGGGGAGTTGGTTGACGGTGTCGATGCGGTAGTGGGCGTCGGGGATGGCAGAGAGTGCGGCAGCGAAGAGGCAGGCCGCGCACAAGAAAGACTTGAAAGTGAGAGACATTAGAGTGAGGAAAATGTCTAAATTCTGATTTATGTGGGAGATGCGAAGAGATACATTTAATAAACATATGTTTCAAAAGATATATCGGATACACTTCTATATAGACTAATTTTTGCAGACTTGCCACATCAATTAAGAACTTAGACCTATTGACACTAATCATCCATAATAGCTGCCGAACCAATCAGAGAAGACGATACGCATTGGCCAGCATCATGGAACTAGTCCTTTGCCGGTAACTTCTGATGCGCATTGAAAATTATGGGACCACGTATTTATCTAGCCTATATAAGAGATGGCTGCCATCCTGTGTTATCACAACCCATGAGCTACTCTGTTCTTGACTTTCTGTTGAGTCTCAGTGATCCTAAGCTATTCCCAATTCTGTTCCACCACCAAGCCTTCCTCCTTTTTTGGTTCTAAAGTATTTTCGATTAGCGACTAGCCCTACTGGTTTATGTTCTCATTTTGGAAGAAGCTATTTCTTTTTGGCCTCCTACCCTCATGCACTCTGAGCTTTCCTGTTAAATTCCATTCGGAAATATCATTTGCACGGGAATGATTGCGCCATCTCCTGAGTAGTTTCTGCAGCTCACTCAGGTTCTTCAAGTCCCCCGACCTGAACCAACCTTCAGTTTCATCGCTGCTTGCCTTGTTTTTCTCCATGGTCTATTCTTTCAACAAATGAACCACAGATATTTTGTATTTCTTCTCGTAGGACAGCCGTGCAATGCTCAGAACAACATCGTGGAATTTGAAACAGAGGCCGTTGTCACGGATGTACCCACGGATATCGATTTCCTTCATCAGTTTTCTCCGCATATCCGCCAGTTGGTTGGTTTCGGAACCGATGTTCAAAAGATTTGTTGCCTGCGATGCAAAAGTCCAAAATTTACGATATGTTATGAAGCCTTAGCCCTCAAAGTCGATGTCTTGCCAAAGTTTCAAGACTTGGCCCAGCTGGTACTAGTTGATGAATATCTCGTCTGCAGCATATACCTCGGTGTAGGTGTCTATGATCACAGTGAAGAGAGTCGAAATGATCAGGATGTACACGAAAAAGTAGCAGGACAGAAAGTAAAGGAGGGAGAGTGTGACGTTGCCACATTTCTGGTTCCCATATCGCTTGAAGTCTTCGGGGGTGTAAAGATCGAAGCAAACGAAGTTAGGGGCCAGCGTCGCAGAGGTATCATATATCTGACCTAATGAGTTCTCGAGAGTGACGAAGCGCAACAGAGCATTGAGAGCATTTCCGAACGAATTGTAGTTGAGGTTGGAGTATATCTATTAACCGAACTTGAGATAGGCGAACAGCTCCACTCCTAGAACCGCATAGATGAAGAACACCACTACCAACAGCATGACAATCGACTTCACCTTGGGCAACACTTCGGCTAGTGATCTGAGCAGTCTCTTCGTCGTAGCGATCTTGTTCAACTCTGCACTACTTAAAATGTGTGATTTTTGCTAGATTACCTTTAAAGAGTCGAGTTGAGTGTAAGATGATGGCGATTCCTTCAACGGCTCGTACTTCTCCCGAGCTGTAGACTCTGTTTCTCCACAAAAAATAGTAAATGCATTGGTAGACTAAATTAAGAACTCCTAAAAGCCACCATTTGTCAGACAGACACTTCCGCCCAACACTCATCGTGTGGATCAGCACGTCGAAGAATAAGACCACAGTCAGCATATGATGCATGTAACCTATAGAATCCAAACCTAAAGGAAGAAAGGGTTTCAAAGATAATACTGACCTAACAAGCCTGATTAGAACCGGTCGATAGAAGCGACTGCGAAATAGCCAGTGAGTAAGATAATCATGACTACTCCATATATGCGAGATCTATCGATCAGATAGCAAACTATGCGGAGCCAATGATTTGGAAGTTTTTCTTTAGCTGCAGCTTTGAGGTCGAGAATCCTTTCGCGGAGTTTTAACCATTATTTTTGCTGCCGGGTCACATGCCTACCATACTTTTCTACCTGCCGAATTCTCATGAATGTCTCGGTAGTGACTGCGACGATGACATTGTATATGCATACACTCGAGAAGAAGTAGAAACATACGAAGAATATCTTGATCACGGAGTTGTAGTTGTTCACTGGTTGTAAATCTGCTCCTCTCTGTGAAGAAAGATTTAACATATAGCCCGACCAGCCTCCTGAGGTTGATATAAGGATTAGAGAGAGTAAAGCTTCGCCTACGTGACGTTGTCTGTATCTGCCAAGGACCCAATCTCCTCCCCAGTCCAGACACTCCTTCTTATTGTCTACTTCAAGTGGGGTACTAGCGCAGGTGTACCCTGTGTCCTTGTAGAAAATGACCAGAATATTTCCGAAAAAGACGCATATCAAGCACAGGAGAAGGAGTAACTTGAGCATTTTGATGATGAGCAGATTGAATGTCTTGAGGACTGATCGCATCTCCGCAGAATAAATCGCAACGAGCTAGATAAAACTCAGAAGAGTGAACGCACTGATCTTATAGAGATTGTAATGGGGTATGACTTGGGGGAAATGAAGGACTTAGGCTAGGATGACCAAAACGTAGAGGGACTTCAGATACCCGTTCTTGGTCAGGTATTGTGTCCACCCTTCTGCCAAACCTCCAATGACGATGTCAGCAGCGAGTATAAAAGTCAGCACCACGTCATTGACTGTGCCAATGATATCGAGGGAGTAATTATAATCGACCAGGATGATCCGCACTATGTTGGTCGCGATGGCGAGTAAGTACATGCAATTGTAGGAAATATGTCGATGAATCGTTTAACAGAACGTCGATAAAGCGCTAGAACTTGCCACTTGGGTTGGGGAATGCATATTTCTATCAATATGCTCAAATTCTGGTAGGTGATTCAGGATTTGGAGTGCGAAATCATTAGCTTCCGACACCGTGCTCGTTTTCTGAACGAAGACAAACTCGAAGACGCACATAAATGTCTTCACGAAGACCATCTGACCAACAAAACAAATGGAGAGGTGCCAGGCAATAGACACAGACCCGGTGGCAAGGTACTGTTGCTGCATCAGGACATCCCATTCTTCCGAGAAGAAAAGCATAAAAGTGTAGATTATGCTGTCGAATGGCGTATCATAGTTGACATCGGGTGATGAGCCATTAACCATGTCTAGTTTGTCGCCCAGCAGCTTGACTTTGTTGTTGAAAAGCATGTAGCCCATAGCTGCGAACATGATGACGACGATCAATTGCAAGATGGTGAAGGGGAACAGTTCCGAAAGAGTGGACCCGATCTACTTGACGATAGAACTGATTTCGATATTACGGGCACGGAGAGTTTCACTCAGAAGTCGGAGATACTTGAGTTGTCTGATAGCTAGAGCATACGAATCGAGATTGTAGAGCCTGAATCCTGTTGACACTTCATATAATAGGCCTATGGAACAAGCGGCGAGTATAATGAGATCGAACCTTTTGGCTGTAGAATCGAAGAACTATTTCCGGTCAAAAAAGAGTAGGACAAGCACCTCGATGAAAAATCCGGCAAAACAGATCGTATCTACAATGGTCTGGACTGTTTGGAAGGTAGCTGAAGATCCAGAGTGATGGAGTGTCATATTGACTGCGCAGACGACAATAATGACCCGCCGAAAGGGCTTGCCTACACTCCGAATCAAATCGCCACAGTATTGACGGCACGTGTTCTTTTTTTCCTCAGGAAGTTCTTCTGTTTCCATGACTTCGAACCTTCTGTTTGTTGATGAATTCTGATCCTGTCTGGTGGATTGGTCAACCATGTTAAGGAATACTACAGGCTAAGAAGACGAAGATGACTACCGCATCTTCCGCATGTAGCTTGTGAAGAAAGACATGCCAATGATCCCAGGCAGGATATAGCCTAGCAGTGCAAGAAGAAGCAGACCGAGCAGATTTACAAAGAGAGGGTGGATGTTGGCGCTGTTGTAGATGAGAGTAGTGCTCATCCACCCGTTGCCGAACAGGATCTTAAATGTGTTGACGTATGAGTACATGAAGTTTTCGTAAGAAAGCAGCCCATATCCGAACATTTGAGTAGCCTTCTATTGAGGGTCAGGAAACACCCCATAGTCCAACGGATTTAGGCAGAGCTAAGAAGAAGGACAGGCGAGTTGACCGCAAAGCGTGTAGACACTGGGGCTGTAAGTCCAGTTTGCTGTAAGAGCGAGTACACTCGGAGATCTGCATCTGCTATACTAGAGATCTATGGGTTGAGAACTAAATGGACATGAGTGCATGATTGTGGATTGAGATTTACCTTTAAACATATGAAATCCAGAAATGGCGAAGATTGTGGTGATGAGCAGAAGAGGCAAAATAGTGTCTTTCAGACTTCCCATAGATTTCAGCACGGCCACTGTGGTCCGACTCAGTGCTTCCGAAACTCTCACCACAGTCATGATTCGTAAACACTTCAGCCAAACCACTGCATCTTTTTGTTCGAAATCCACGAATTTAGAGACAAAGGTAATTAGCACCAAAAAGCATTCAAGCCAGAACCAACCATCGTTTTTGAGCCTGGACAAAAGATCATGGCAGGAGGCAAGGATTTCGAGTGCGATGTAGAAGCAAAAGAAGAGATTAGCAGCTAGCTCGAGCAATTGGAAGGGAGTGGTATTGGAGGTTTAATCTTGGGGAGGCGATAAGAAGCAGGAAAGAGTGACGGCGAGCCAGGAGAACACATATGCTATTTTGAGGCATCTACAAGATATGATGACAAATGGGTATTAATTAAAGAACTGAAGAAGACAATAATGGGGAAATTTATATCTGCTGCCCAAAAGTAGGAAGATGATATCTGCCTCTAGAATAGAAAATAGTGTCCAGTAACTGGATGTAATGCGAAGATGTTATAGAAACAATATTCCATTAAAGCCTGGCTGTTTTCAGGAAGAATGCATGGTTGGCTCATCTTCGGCACCTGCAAGCCACGCCATCCACTCTGCGACAAACCAGCCAACCATCCATTCTTTCCTTTCTCCTTACAAACTATCCAACCTTCATTATTATTTTACTTCCATCCTATGATTACTCTAAATACCGAGCTCAGTCTCCGCCATCCTGAAATCTATTCTTCTTCATCTTATCTTGTCCTGGCTTCCTACCCGGTCTTGCAGTTCTTGTGATGGTCCAGATAGTGCGAGCGTAGAGGCTAGGCACTTTACTACTCCCTGTCGCGGGTGGATTTTCGAGCCATCATGGAAGCTGAGGATTCCTAGCTGTGTGGGGCGTCGGGGTCGATCTTGGCAGGGAGGCGGATGATCTGCAAGATGTAGGGATTAGGCTGAGGCTCATGTTTAGGAAGAGACATAGGAATTCTTTAAATATCAGCTTTCGGTATTGTGAATTATTTGTTTAGGAAGTGCAGATGGGTGCAATTTTGTATTGATTAGGTTTCTGTTTGTAGGTCTAGACTTCGGCAACACCTATTAGGCTGATATTCGGGTATCCTTCTAAATGGGGAAACTAAAAGGGTTACGCAAGATCTCGGAAACACTAAAATTATCTGAATCCCGGAATAGAGATGGATGCCACAGAACCTGATCTTGGCCCTAGAGGAGTGGTGCTGAACATATGACAGCTGGAGTGAGGATAGGTGGGACTCTGCTGACTATCAACCCAAGCTGCTAACAAATAACCTAACTTCAGCTACCAGAAAAGTATTATATGTCCCACCCTGACCAGTAGTTCCCATTTATTGAGTCTCTCTCCATTTGAATTCTAATCGACCCACCTTCATAATGATTACTTGCACAAACTTAGACTATTGTCTTGAGTCTAATTCGCTTTACGATGCTCGAAACTACAGACTACTCATCCCTCCTCCACCTCGACTCTCATAACCTGGATCGCATCTAGCTCATTAGACTCTAGGTAAATTTTCAATACTCTCCTCAAGGCTTTGGAATTTTCTTTTTCTATTAGTTCCTTTTATCGTTGCTGAACTACGTTTTCTCTGTAGATTTCCCAAAAATATGCATCCTCCTCCTTCCCCTAGACCCTCCAGCTCCTCTAACAAGGCCTCACTCTGCTTGACACCCTCCATCTTCGACACTCTTTTGCTACCCTTGAAATCTAAATGAGATCCCTCCTCGCACTCACGCTTTTCAAATCAAAAATGCATACAGCTGATCGCTGTCTTCCGCTCCTCGAAAAGTGTCTGCATATCGACCCTCAAAATTCCCTCACACAACGCAGAAAAGCATATATACTTTGGAAGGTACTCCTTTACCATACCTCAATATTGTTGATTACTCTCCTAGACAGATAAACTTTAGGAAGCCTTGAACCTTTATCTCAGATGCGCTGTTCACGAGCCAGACAACCTAGAAGTGCAGACCAGCATCCGAGATATCAGAAAGTAGCTAACTAACAAATCGTCGAAGTGTACGAGCCGGTATTCAGGGCCAGGGGACTCCACAGGGGTGAGGTTTGGGAGCTTCTAAGTCATCGAAATCGACGCATAGTAATAGACAACGGATGAGAGATTTGCTAAAATCCATAAGGCAGTTTCAGATCTCTCGAAAAAACGAACTAACAAGTCTATCCTGAAGGACAATTTGTCATCCTCAGCCAGTCAGAGCCAGCACAGCACCAAATAGCTCTCCTAATCGGACTCTCCCCCTTATTCAAAGCTCAAATCCATTGAAAAAGTGTCTGCCAAAAAAGAAGCGAAGCACAAAGATACAGTCAATCATGCACAAGCTACGAGTTTAGTGTAATCATCAAAGGAAGTGTCATTTAGCATAGGTAACGAGCCAATCATATGGAGCAAGAAAACGATGTCTGTGAAGGGTGGAGTGAGTGGTAAGTGGGAATAGCCGGAAGAGATACCCGAGACTGAAGATATGCCCAATACGGAGAGCAAGAAGCATAAGAAGAGTAGTCTGAAGAAATCAAAAAGCGTGGCTTTCAGAAACACTGAGGAAAATGATGTATGACATGATTTCTGCATATTCGTATGGCCGTTGGAATTATAAATTATGAGTTAGTCAGGGTATAAATGGAGTGAAGATCGTTCGGAATCACATCTCAGAACAGACCCTGAGACCATGAGAATATCTTTTATTTTTGATACAATAGAATACAAACCCAATGGGAAGGAAAAGGTCTGGTTACTCAATAGTCCACTCTGAGTTAATTCACTGAAAAAGAGTTCTTCAGTCGATTGTTCTCCAGTTTCAGGGCGTTAATCTTCTCCTGAATCTCCAGTTCAGACAACTCCCAAGCCCGTGAACCCTTCATGTCCACCGTCGGCATGAAGATCGGAATCTATTTCACTGATACTTTCCCAGTCTGGCCGACTCTCGCCCGGGAATCCACTGTACTAGTACTTCCGAACGTGTTATTGTGATTCCGATTGCGCCTCTCCTCATGCCTAGTCATCGAAGCCATCCTTAGTATTTCTACAGGCTGGTCTATTTGTTTGTTTTTCTCAGACGTGGTTCGATGTAACTGCTGCAGGAGAGTGTATTCTTCTCGAATATCCACGAGAGTTGCATTGGTCGCTCTTATGATTTTGTCTTTCTCCTCGTTTTATTTGATAAGTTGACTATTTCTGTCCTCGAGTATGCTGCTTTTCTTGTCCAGCTCTTGTGCTAACTCTTCCACTTGCATGACTTACTGAATCCGGCCTTCAAGTTTCTTGATATATGCCTTCTGCTGCTGCTGTAACTCGCTCACATGTTCCGAGTCTTTCTTTAGGTGGCTAAGCTGTGTACTAGACTCTAGGGTTTGGGTATGAAGATTGCTGATCTAATTGGCTTTTGTTTGCAGATGCTTTTCGAGTTGCTATTTCGCTGCTCTGGACTAGATTAGTTGCTCGTAGTATTGTGCCTTTTCTCTGGTCCTTGCGACTAGCTCCTCACTGGCTCTGGCTTCCTTTTCCTTGAGTCTACAAACTTCGGTCTCATGTTTTCGGGTCAAGATACTGAGTTTTTGGTATGCCTAGTCTTTTAATCGAGAATACTTTGCCTCATATTCCTTTCTGTCTTCGATAAGGTTATTCTGTGCATTCTAAAGATAGTCCCGTAGGCGATTGATTTAAACATCACTATTTTTTTTCAGTGTTTAGTACTGTGCCGAGAGTTTTTCGTAGTTGATCCGAGCGGTGTCATCTTTTTCCTTCTTGCTATTTAATGTAAGTGCTAATCCTTTGGCCTTAGCCTCTGATTCGATCAACCTTTTCTCAGCTCCCGTTAGCTTGCTTTCCATCTAAATGATCTTATTTTCCATGTTTTCTGCTCTTTCCTTCCAACTACTTAGCTCTTTAGTTGATGTTCCTGCTATTTGGTGCATGATACTTAACTTTTCTTGTTGCTACAAGTGATCCTGTGCTAGACATGCAGATCTCTTGTTTGCCGAGTTCTTGAAACTGTCATAGTCTAACTGTAGTGCTCCCTTTTCTCTCCTAATCGACTCGTTTTCTCTACTCAGTGTCTCCAGAGTTTTGCGATAGGTCTCAGCTTCTTCCCTAAGACTTAAGAACTGTACTTTAGTTCTATCTGCTTCTTTTTTAAGCCTACTGTTCTCTTCCTTTAAGACGTTCAGCTCTTTAGATAGATCCTGTATTTTTGAAGAGAGGAAAGTAACCTCTTCGCTCAGCTTTTCCTTCGAGTTCCGGATTTTGACGTTCTCAGTCTGTTTTTCCTTTTGCATAGACATTCTACTTTCGAGCTATAACAGGATAGCCTTCAGGCGATGAATCTCCTCCTCATACTCACGCACCTTTGAGTTTTTGTCCTCATGTGCTTTTTCCAATCGCCCCTGTTGTAATTTCAATTGTTCCTGTTTCTCTTTGCAGAGATACTCAAGTTAGCGCATCTTGCCTTCGAACTCGATTTCTAACTGCTTGTTCCTGCGCTTCAAGCTGTCTAGCTCAATTACATGTCGTCGTTTTCCCTATTCCGCTGTGCCTTTGTTCTGGACAAGCATGTTGTCTTTTTCCAACAGGGTCAATTTCAGTCTTTCACACTCAGCAGTGAGTTCCGACAATCTTTTACTCAGAGCTTCGATCTCTTCTCGATAACGCAATTCTTATTTCGAGTACTATTCTCTTTGGCATTAAGAGTTCTCGCTGCTACAACGAATCTGTACTTCTAGTTTTTATAGTTTTTGTGCGCAAGATCGCATTTCATATTAATTGTCCCTGCGTAACTCCTACAGCTTGATCTACACAAACTTTTTCTAATTACTGAGGTTGGCAACCTGTAGCTTCCAGTGCGACACCTCATTCCTATCGTCGCTGGATTACTTTTATAACACCCGTAGTTTAGACTCAAGCGATTCTATCTTGGTTTGCGCGAGTTATTATTTCTCTGTTGCAGCCAGGGTGAGTTCTTCGATCTGTGCTACATACCCCTTTGTTTCACCGTTGAGTTGCCTGTTGAGTCGCGAGATGGACTCGATCAGTTACTTGTATTCAGTTACTTTCTCGCTTGACGCTCTGTCTCTCATCAATATCTGGATCTTCTTCTGAGCATATTAATACTGCTCCTTGAGCGCTACTTCCTTGAGCTGGCACTCTTAATAAAGATATGAGAACCGCAGACAGTCGTTATGCAGCCTGGCCTTCACACTTTCTAGCTCCCTAAATTATTTTTCCATTGTTTGACTCCTTTCTTTACTGTCTGCTAGCTGCTTCTATAATTGCCTGATGAGCTATTAATGCTATCGTTCGATCTCCTTCTGACTTTGTAGTTTTTCCCTTAGCCTATTCATTTCCTGATTTGCTTCTACCAGTTCCTCGACGCGATCACTCAGAGTTCTGTTTTGATCTTGCAGTAGGTCTATGGCCTGCTGTAACTCAGCATTCTGATCATGCTTCTCTTTGATTTCTAGTCTACTACGGTCTTCTCTCCGTTGTAGTTCAGCTAATTTTTCCTTTAGCGCTCTATCTTCATTAGTTTTACGAGTTAATTCTTCCTGATAACTTTCCCACTATTAATTCTTCTGCCCCAGTAAATCCATATTGTCTCTGTACAACGTTTCTAATTCTGCTAGTCGATCTTCTGAAGCCTTAAGGTTCCGATGCGCACTTTATAGATGTGCCTCAGTCTCTGAGTAGGATCTAGATAGCCTTTAGTGTTCGTTAGTCTTTCTGGTCAGAGCCTCCTTGTACTCAGCTGCTTGGCGCCTCAATTAGTTGGCATCTGAAGTTAAGTAGCCCACTGTGGTTGTAAGAGAAGCTAGTACCCCATTTTGTTCCATCTGAATTCGTCGATTATCCTCCTGTAATGAAAATATAATCCCAGGCAGCCTCTGGACTTCTGCCTACTTATCCAGTCTATATGTCTCAAAGTCAGTCTTGAGCGTTTACAGCTACTGTAGACTCTTAGAGAGTGTTTCTCTGCACTCCGTCAGTTATCGTTCCCGCTCTTTGTATTTTTGTTTGAGAGTTCCCAACTGATAGGTGAGCTACTCAATTTGGCTGTTAATTTCGTTGGTCTGCCTTGATTGCTCGCTCCTCATTATTTAAAGGTGTTGGGTCTTCTCACTCTACTGAGTACGAAGTTTGCTTGATAACTGTTTGAGTTCTGCTGATAACTAGTCTTTCGCCTTCTGCTCAACTTCTAACTTCCTCCTACAGGACTAGTACTCCCGGTGCAACTGTTTTTCTCTGGCATCCCTGAGTTCGATCTCATAGACATATTATTGAACACGTGCATCAACTCCGTCAAGAAGTTGCTGGTGCACATTTTTGGTGAATTACTGCTCGATAGCAGTTAACTAATTCTCATAATGAGTTTTCAGATCGTCAATCTCTGAATAGATCCGCTATTTCTCCTGCTTATGGGCAGCTTTGAGTTTCTGGACCGTCTCGAGATACTCAGTTTTGAGCTGGTTAATCTGGGACCTGAGTTCGAACTCATGGTTTTGTGCTTCGAAATGCGAGTGGTCTGTTTTGGTTCGCAGTTATTCGATTTGTGCCTACAGTTTGAGTTTGTCTTTGGAAAGGACCTGGTGCTGGGTTTGGAGGCAGAGGAGGGACTGCAGGAGTTATTATTTTGTTTTTGGGTTGAAGAGGGAGCGGGGTTGCCGAGATTATACTGGGAACTCGTGCATCTTCACAAGAGAGTAGGACTCGTAATTTATATTTATATCCTCAAATGCACACATTGAGTGATTAGCGGGTAGGATGGCACGAACAAAAGTGTTGAGATAGTCAGGCAGCAGAAAGAAGGACCCATCAAAACGCTATCACGCATCCAACCGGGCACAAGAATTCTAGACAAAATATGGGTAGAGGTTTGGTTAAGTTATCTAAAAGCGGGCAGATTTCGATAAGCTCGTTCGCAAAACAAGAGGGAAACGGGGAAGAAGTGGGATGAGCACCTACGGCCTCAAGGAGGAATTTCCTAACCTCATATTATAGGTGATCATCGATGTGCAATGCCTACGATAAAATTTGAAAGTATACTCTAACAACCTGCGCGCTACTGTCTCTTTCTGGCACGTATTCTATATACTTTTATCCAGTTTTAAATCCATAATAGTTTTGGTTAGATTCAGACAATTTTCTGAAACTGGTTTATCTGGCTGGCCACATCATACTATCCTTTGCCAACTATGTATCGGTACGTCCTCAGGCATGGTAATGATACGGGTTCGAGTACTGCTTCAACTGTCTCCACAGTGCCACACTCTCTTATTCGTCGTCCAGCAGCTAGGCTTTCCCCCGCGAGTCTAGCATCAATTTCGCCCACCCTTTCACTTTCTATTTCTCCTTGAAGTTTAAAATGAATTCCACCTCGGACTTATAAGCTTTGAGATTCTTGGGTTCTGAAAGGATAAGAGCCTGTAGGAGTACAAACTTATTCCTCTCATTTTGACCTGCTAATTCTTCAATAGTTTTCAGGTCAAACTTCCTATAGTAGAAAAGTCCCGAAATTGTCATCATGGCTTCGCGATGCAGTTGAGGGTTTTCCAAAAGACTAAGCAATAGATTGATAACCTTCTTGTAGTTATCGGCAGTCTGGAACATGAAGTTGTAGGGGTACTTATGAACACCCAAGTAGTGAGAGGTTTCTGCAACTGGCCTCAAAAGAGGAACTATTGCCCCCAAAACCCCCTCGAATTCTGCAGGTGAATATATCTGGCTAAGAATGGACTGGAGAGACGCCGTGAAGAGAGTCACTTCTGTCTTAACTTCCTCTCTATTGCTGATTATCCACTAAATAGCTATTTTCAAGAACCTGATGAGGATGAGGTTGTTGTAATGAGTCTTCCTGAGTCCTGCGTATGCTTTTAGAGAGTCGAATAGGATGTTGGCTCCAACTTTTCTATCAGTGATGAAGTCGCTCTTGAGGAGCTTTTAGATAAGGTTTTGAAGCTTATTCTAGAACTCGAACTCTCGAACACAGACATAGTATTTGCCAAGTTCCTCGGTGAGTCTGCCGTCTGCTTTTAATTTTTCGATATTGAGCACACCACATTCTTGGGCAGTCTCCGTATCAATAACATGCTGCTCAGGGAATCTGATTAAAGCTTTAAGAAGTTTGATAAATGTGGGGTTCTAAAGGTTGACCTAGGCAAGAGCATTGTTGCTGCTGCAGGCTTCAGCTACCCTCAAGAAAAGTTTGAAGAGACCAGGATAATAATTGGAGTTGATGATCGAGAGCAACTCGACTGCGCGGAAGTAAGTCGACTGAGTAGGTTGGTAGGATGATAAAAACTTCTCCAAGAACGAATCGCGGTATGCCCCCACGAGCAACCCTCTGCCCCTAATCAACTTTTCGAAGACAAGGAAGAAATGTCCTGCTGAATTCTCGATCACTTTCCTGATGACCTGGATGATGAACTATTCCAGCTCCTTTTCACCATCTGGGAGAGTGCTTCGGAGCTCACTGTACTTGATAAATAGAGCATCGAAGTAATTCATGACAACAATCTGGCTATCCATCATCTGTAGTTTGTTGAGGGCTTCTAGTACGAACGATCTGGTAGCCCTGAAGAAACGCATACCTGAGCCCAAGTCAGAATTAAATATCTACTTAAAGTATCTCTCCCCAACGAATCGCTCATAGATGGTATACTCATGATTGGAAAGAACTACTCTGTCATTGAAAAGCAAGAAAATACTATTGAATAAGTCTGTGAGCTCAGTTATCTCCTTGAAGCTGATTCTTTTGGAAGCTATAAGGTCTTCTTCAGAACTGATCTGATCAGTCTGGTAGGTTTTCATCAAGCCGAGACACTTCTCAGGTTCATCGAAGAATGGGAAATAGCTTTGCATGCTGACTCGTTCCAGTTTTGTACACTCTTTGTAAGGTCTATAGTCCCTCAGCAATCTTCTCTTCTCGATGATAAGTTTCTGGTGCTCAGATCGGATGTAGCCTGTTTCCAAAAAGTCCCAAAGGTCCTTTTCGACGTAATCCGTCAGGCATGTAAGCTTCTATCTCTTGTCTATGGCTTTGTGATGAGTATACATCAGTCCAGCAACCACATACATCCCGAATCTTCTGCAGATGTAGTGCTAAGAAAAAATAAGAGGCTCGAAGATCTTGTAAAAATCGGAGTACTGCAAAGGCTCGTGATGGTTTTTGGCGCACAAGCAGAGCACCAGTCCCCACACTAGCTGCTGTTTGGGATCCTTATTCTTTTTACATTCTTCCCTGACGATCTCCTGCAACTTCGATATGTCTCCCCGGTCATCACAGATCTTGATGATCAGGTTTTTAAGAGCCGGCAAATAAGCTTGTCGAATACCTCTCTCTGGCGAGTCGACATGCTTTACACAGGCTCGGAACAGCTCTAGAAGCTCAACAAAAGGGATCTAGATTTTTGTCTTATTGACAAAAGCCCGTACGACATTGGCTACTTTACTATGGAATTTCTTGACCTTTTCGATAACTATTGTGAATGGGGCTTCGTAATTAATGAGCTGCAGGAGCAGGGGAGTCAGGGAAGCCTGGAACCTACGGCCGGATAAAAATCCTTCGCCTTCATCGGGATGCATAATAAACATGAGGAGATGTTTTTCGAGTATCTTATGTTTTTCCTAATTCTATTGGAAAACCATCGAGTGGTTTAGTTCCGAGAGCTTGCACTCGACTTCGTAAATCGACATGATGTAGTCGATGAAGCCTTCAGGCTCACCAGATTTCTGCACTTTGTGGACTTCCTTGATATGTCCCTTTTGCGAATGGAAATAGTATTCTTCGTGATCGATGATATTCAGGACGTTGTTAGAAAGGTTTTCTAGCAGCCGATGGTCCTGGCAATACTTCGTGAAGGCCAGTCCGAACATCTTGTCCAGAAGTACAATGAACTTATCACGCATTCCCGTGATCTCCTCGTAACTATCAAAATGAAGCTCCTTGAGTTTTGGCTGTCGCGAGACCACACGCTTGTGGAAAGGGATCTCTCTCAGAATGGTCTCCAGGATTTCGAGCTTCCAAAGACACCTCTTTCGGAAAACAAAATCAATGGGATAGGTTTCGAAATTTATGTTGCAGATGATTGTGATGGGGTCTGAAACTGGAGGCACGCCTTCTGATCTGGCACTTACTTCAGCTAACAGCTAGTCGTAGTAGTGGTTCCAGAGGGATGTCAGCTACTTTATGGTCTCGCGATTTCTCTGCTCTTCATAGTTGATTAGCTGGATCTCAATCTTCCCCTACCCGTACAGGTACTCCAGGCTCGAAGGCAATGGCTCGTATCTACAGCTGGTCTCAAGTCGTCGATTACAGAATCGGTGAATTGCAGTGTGTATGCTTCCTACAGCATATTGAGTGTCGACTTCTCCGATAGCTTGCAAATATTGTTTGAACTGTTCGAAGGTAGCTGAAGCACACACAAGGACGAGCTCGTTGATACGACGTTCTTGCTGCTCTCCTTTGTAACTAGCCAGGTCCAAAGTAATGAAATCCTAGATGTCAGTAGCTGGGATTTCCGTATGATACAGAAAACTGAGGATGTGGGAACTGTGCCATTCGAGGTATTTCTCACAAGCATGATTGACGCAACGCTTTAAGAAGTGTTTGTGACTGTTGAACGCGATGGATAGGAATGGGTTGTCGAGGAAGCTATAGCTAACTTGCTCTTTCGTCTAAGTTTCCTTTATGAGCCTCTCAAAAGCCGAGAACACGCACTCCGAATACCTCTCATAGAAGGCATCGTGAACGATACCAAAACGGGTTGCAAATTTTTGTTTGATAATTTCATCAACGGCAAGGTAGTCTTTTTCGTCTAGAACAGGAAGCTTAGACGTAATGTAATAGACCACAGACCAGCCATGCTTAATATAACGAATTTTAAGGATTCCTTAAAGAATCCTGAGAATATTCTGCAGTAATGTCTCTCGCTTCCCATAGGCAATTAGGAATTGTACGACTTTCTTAGTGTTCTTCATCAGAATAGGGACGTTGAGTTCAGGGACAAGCACGCCTTTCAGGATGTAAGGAATCGCTTCTTCAGCCAGTTCAGGGAACAATGTGAAGGTTACTTTCAGGATCCTCGACGCTTATTTCAGTTGCATAAAGAAGAAGTCGTGCAGTCTGGCTTTAAGTTGGTTCCTCAGTTCGTCCAAGACTTCTTGCGGAAGTTCATCCTCCAATAAATGCTGCAACCTCTTGATCTTAGCCTCCATGTCTTTCTGGCTGGGCTTTTCGGCTTCTCCTTCATCACCTTACTCTTATTCTGACTCATCATCATCTTCAGAAGCTCCTATAACGATGAATTGGCGGACAAGTCCGATCTGCTCTTCTTTCTCCTACTCCTTTTCGTCGTCTGAGTCTTCGCCTTTATCCTTTTCGTCTTCATCAAGTTCCTCCTACTTCTCGGGCTGTTGAAGCTTAGCGAGTTTCTTCTTATTTTTGAGTTCCGTCTGCCTTCTTTTAGAGAGATAGGAAAGAAAGACAGCGAGTAGCTTTGTTGGATTTTTGATTTAGTGGAGTGCCACTAGAGCATTTTTAAAGATCTCAAAAAACAATCTGATGAGCTCGACTGAACGTGTGTTGTTCTTGCCAATGATGTACGCCAGATGCTATCCAATAATTCTTGTACTAAGAATCTCTCCTGTGCCTTTCTCTCTATTCTGGATCAGGATGATTTTGCGGACTAGCGAGTCATTCAGAGATGGCAACAGTTCCGCAACGGCAAACCCAGGTACCCTCTTCTTGATCTTGATAATCCATCTCCAAAGATACATGTCCCGCGTGCCTTCGACTTCCATGAGTTCATAGACTTCGCGCAGGAATTTGGTGACTACCGAGAGGTCTGACTCTCGAGTGATATTCACAAACTGCTCCAGGTACATCCAGACCATATCAGACCCGAAGTCGTAGCGCCCTTTGAAGTGATGAAGCACGTCCAGGGCATTGTCTTTGTTATAATATCTACGTAGGATGGCGCCGAAGGAGTAGAAGCCATTGAGTTTGCTGGCCTCTACTTTGGAGTCCTCGAGTTGCGCGATAATTTGGCGCCAATCGAGGGTGAAGTCCTCGAGCTTAACATTGGCAGCTTTCAGAATTTTCAGGGAGTACTTATCCCGTATGTGAATATTTCTCAGATCATTTAGGTCACGTTATAAAAAATCTGGCAGCCAAAATTACAATGAAGCAGAACTTGTTTACATTTGAAGATCTAGGTTTTCAGGGGCTTCGGCATCGACCCCAGGGCTTTGCGAGAAGTGATGTAGTTGTGCAGTCTCTCCAGCTTCACATTGGTATCGTAGTCGGTCGCGGAGGGAGCTTCGCGGAGGGATTGGAATGTGGTGGAGATGAGGGTGTCGAGGTTGTCTTTGATGGGTTTTTTTGCATCTTTGAAAGCATGCCTGTGGTTGGGAATATACTATCTCTTCATAAGAGTTGGATGTAGGTGGGTCTGAAAGTACAGGAAGAGGTGTGGAGTGTGGGAGTTTAAAGAGTATGATTGATATTTAAGAAAATGTGTATAAACAGGCAGGTGGGTAGATATGGGAGAATCCAGAATAATAGACATGCATATAAATTAAGATGTGCTGCTGCTACGATTGTAATTTCTCAAAAACTCCCCAAATATTAAAAGAGCCAAAGGAGCACAAACTCCAGGCCGCACTTTTTACACTTCCAATCATTAAGCAATATCACGCCCCCTCCTCAGCATATATACCATCAGTCCACGCCCTCTCACGTCCCATCTCTATCACGATCTCCTCCCCAGTCCACTTCTGCACACACTTCCCACTCGCCAGCACCCATCTTTCACCAACCATCACACTCTTCCTGAACTTCTACACTGTACGTGGCCATAATCAGAAATGATTGGAATTCGATAATGCAAATGACAGTTTCAAGAAGGACATCCATATGTTAGGGGCGATATTCTGGAGCGATAAAAAGTCATTAGAATAACTTAAGGATGAGAAGTTATGTCTGCATTTCTGGAAACTTGGGTATCAGAATGTAAAGTTGGAGTGAGTATTTAGAGAAGGTGGGGAAAAGTGATAAGGAGGAGTTCTGAATGGATGAGGGAAATAGCGAGAAGCAGAGACGAGGATATGAGTTTATTTTATTGATAGCTGATTGAGAGTGTGTACCTGCCTGGCCGCAGTTCTTTAGTAGAGTCTTAAGTTTATTTTAAACCGAAGTTAAAAAGACCAACATACAACACAACCGCAACCAAAAAATTATCATGGGAGAGAGGAAGGTTTGGAGCGAAAAAGTAAACCATCACCATAGCAACCATCATACTCTCTTGTCAATCTCCAGGAAGACCATGCACTCACTGATATCATACTTAATAAAAAGGTCACCAAGTGGAGCGCCATTTCCAAAATCATGGACAAAGACTACGGCATACCCGGAAGGACCGGCAAGCAGTGTAGATAGAGGTAACACCCGCTCCAAACTATTCCTCAGGTGGCACAACCAACTCGACTCCAATATCAACAAGGCAGACTGGACCGAACAGGAGGAAGAGATCCTTTTCCGCCAGCACGATGTCTATGGCAACAGATGGGCCAAAATTGCCACTGATCTCCCGGGAAGGTAAAATCTTCTGCGATTCGTCCAATAACCCCCTTTTCTATCCTACATATCAACTCCTTGTCTAGAACTGATAATGCCATCAAAAATCATTTTTACTCATCACTGAGAAAATCAGTGCGCCGCCTCAACCGATATGTCGCAGAAACAAAGGCCAAGGGCTAAATGAAGGAGATCAAGCCCATTATGCTTTCTAAAGTGATCAGTGTGGCTGAGGATAAGTTTGAAAAGAGGCTGGGTGTAACTTAGGAACTGATCTAGGATTGTGTCGACATCAAGCACAGACTTATCCTGTACGCCAAAGACTTCATGCTGACCGCCGAGAAGGAAGAGGAAATACGCAGACTGGTGACTGACATCATGAACTTCAATAAAAACTATAAACGCAACCGCAACAAAACTATAGACTCCGCTCATGAGGAAGAGGAGGACTCCCACTCCCGATAGGTCTCAGAAGAAGTAGATCCTTCAGACTCCTCCAAGGATAAAAAAAAGAAAATGAAGCAGTCTCTCAAAAGCTCTCGTAAATCTAATCAAGCAGCAATAGCAACCTCTGTTCCTCTAAATCTAACTGTGAGCACCCTGCCCATCAGAGGATCTCATCTTAACGAGCCAAGAATCCCTGCGTAGAATGAAAGTCCGACTCTCAAGAAATCCATTATACTCACTGCTCCTTCAGTACGCTAATAGGATAAACCCAAACAGTCACAAACACCCATAAATCAACCAAATCTTACTCCTCTAGTACAACACAATAATGGAGAAACTGCATTCAGAAGACACCCTTCTTACAATAGAAGTACAGTTTCAGGTGATTTCCAGGATGAGATGTACAGGAAATTCGCAACGCAGAGCCAGGAGAGTCTGTGTCTGGGGGCTCAGTTTCTAGTACGTGGGAGGAGCGAGTCCGAGTTCGACCCTATCTACCCTTATGGCTCAAATCTAATCCAAACCCCTTCTCAGGGAAACTTTGATGCGGTTTTTTTAGCAGGTTTTTCTCAGGATTTCGGATCGAAGACTATTCCCGAACACCTGCTGGAACCCCTGGATGGGAAGGATGTTGGTAACGGCGTAGGGTTCCAGAGAACAGGGAGCTTCAATCCGATTCAACAAGCATTAAACCAGAACAGCCTTGCGAGCCAAGGATCGAATCAAAATCTGTTGGGCAACGGCATCCATTACACTAATTCGCTTAAATGATAGATAATAATATTCACAACCATAAACCCTCTAAACAACTGACTACATTAATGCTTGATTTGTGTCGCTTAGCAACATTATAAGTTTTCGGAAGATCAGTAAGAGTTATTCAGCCTGTTTTACTATGATATGTCTCACAACCTTATTACAAACAAGTTATCCAGCTCAACCAGATCGAAGCTATCGATTAGTTCGGTCTGAATTTTCATCGAGTCGAACTGCACGCAGAATGATGAAGGCTCTCCGAAACTCAACACCTTATTTTAGAAGCTTACAATGTTGCCTTGTACTGTACTGTACTCCGTGTTGAAGGATTGCCCTTGCCTGAATAACATGAATAGACCACATTAGGTATCTTGAATTTTGGGTTTTCGGACTGTCAGGTCTTCTTTGACGTATGCGCCGATAAGGCGATCTGGAAGAAGTGAGGCAACCAGTAGGGGTGATTTGCCCTCAACCTTGTCCACAAAGGTTTTCCAACTGATTTTATCGGTCTCTTTAGCGATGTAGTGAAGACGAGCTTTCTTCTTGAGGGATATGAGGTAGGCTTCATTAGTAGGAACTGTTTTATAGTCTTTTACCATCTCTTCAATCTTCTTTGTGAGTTTGGTTTCGGTGTTTCTGGCAGTCCTATAGCTGAGGATGGAGCTACTGAGACTGATTTTGGTGAGGCTGCGGCTGATGATGGAGTCGGATCTATCTTTGACATTGGGACTCTTCTTAGGCGACTTGCTTCGGAGTTTGAAATAGCAAGGCTGACAGCAGGGTCTGCCGAGGTAGAGTAGTTCACTATCAGCCTTATCACAGTAGATACAGCAAGGCTCAGGGATGATTGGGTGTTCAATGAGGCTACTGAGATACTTGATGCAGTCATCACATACTGTGGATTTAGGTTCGGTCAAGGGCAGGTTGATCATGATGGAGAATAGGTATATGTATTTGTGAAGATAATAGTGATAAATCTGTCAGAATGAGTAGATATATCGGAGTTACTTTGTTTGTACATTGGTATCGAGTCTGGAACAGAGTCACTATTATTTTATTAGCAAACCATCAATCACCATGTAACTAGAAAAGAGTTTCCCGTCTTTCCCTAATATAAATTATGTCTTCATATGCAGAGTAACTCTTGCAGACGTCTGCTCAGCTGGTTGCTCTCCCAGTGTTCTCCATACATTTCTAGAGCCTATTTGTTGTGTTGTCTAGCCTTCACTAAATTCCCATTCTTCAGATACCACACTGATAAATTGTAAGTCGCCTAGAATCCTCCTGCTTCCCGGTAACTCCTTTCCCCCAGGCTGATGGCTGCCTGAATATCGCCCCTTCTCGCCTAGATAACTGCGAGGTTACATAGACATTATGCATGCGTGTCCATAGTCGCTACACCATTCCTAAAACACGATTCAGCCATGTCCATGTTACCAAGGTTGATATACACGATACCCAAGTTATACCAAATATCGGCGTGAACTTCAGGCTCATCGGTTGTATCCTGGAGAGCACGTTGGAAGCAAGTAGCAAAAAGGTCGTACTTTCCACTATAGAAGCAACAGAGACCTAGATTATTCCATACATCGCCGGAGCTTATGCCGAGCTGTATCAATCTTTGGAAGAGCTTGCTTGCGACTTCGGGTTGGTCTTAGTAGAAATAGTAGGCAGCGATATTGGCTACTGCTTCGATATTACAGTTTTATAGCTCGAGCACTGCTTTGTAGCTATCCACAGACCTTGGGATGTTGTTCGCTTCTTCGTAGATGCGACCCAGGTACAGATTGAGAGTGACTTCATTCGAGTGATCTTTCAGCCCTTGGTTGAGCACTTCGATTGCTTTCTGCACTTGGTCTTCTTTCTGGTAGATGCGGGAGAGGTATAGGTAGGGTTCAATGCTATGCTTGTGTTTAGTAGAGGAGAAAAGCTGCTTCTCGGCATCTTTGAGGAACCCCAGATGGTAGTAACACTTTCCGAGAGCCAGTTTCCACCAGCCATCACGAAACCCTGCATTCTCCGTAGCTTCTGCGGCAAGCTCCACAGCCTTCTTGAGGTTGTGTTCGACGTGGAATAGGTACTTAAAGACCAGTCTGCAAAGATGTTTCTTTTTTTTCGCAAAGTGTTTATAGTCCACTTTATCGGAGTCGAAGAATTTGTCTCCTGCTTGCGCCAATGATGCTGTAGCGATTCGCAGTTGTCGTCCATTAGAAGTCATAGCCCCTGAACGAGTGTTCAGAAGCTTGTCGCGATCACGTACATTAGCATTGCTGCCATGGCCGGTTCGCGATTGTTGTCTACTGGT
Organism: Lepidurus packardi; assembly: GCA_023053545.1. Taxonomy (NCBI): domain Eukaryota; kingdom Metazoa; phylum Arthropoda; class Branchiopoda; order Notostraca; family Triopsidae; genus Lepidurus; species Lepidurus packardi. Next base: position 60,787 of record JAKZAN010000135.1, read on the forward strand.
GCCCGGTCGCATATATCCAGAAGTGACTCTGCCTGTTTTAGAAGTGGGGCGCATCACAGGATTAGCCCCTCCCTTGGATTGGAAAGATGTTCCGATGCGTGCTATGGTGTTTTGAGTTTTATCGCTCATGAGTGTATCAGTAATGGCTTCCTCCTCGATTTCAAGTTCGTCGATTTCACACTGTTTGAGGAGGGCAGTGCATTTGAGTATCCACGCAGCCTCGTCCTGAGGATTGGCTTGGAGCAGCTTATCGCAAGATGCGATGGTCTGTGAGTATTGGTGTCGATGGAGGCGGGAATGAGCGAGGATGAGTTCCATGAGCTCGGGAGATTTTGTGAAAAAAGTAATGTTTTATTTTAAATGAATCCTTTAAAACCCGACCTTCGGCAGTGATGCTAGTTTCTGGCATTACAAATGAACTTCAAAAATCCAGGATTTTATTCGAGCGGGTGAGCCATTTTCGTGTCTGCATAGCTTGGCGCCCCACCCAGGGGTAGCTATAAGTCTTGGCTTCTAGATTTGTTGGGCTGGGACTCAAATGGTCTCCGTGAAACTCTCAGTACTAAGAGGTGGTGAAAAGGGATAGGCTTACAGGACGCGGATGTTGGTTCTATCAGGCTCGTAGTCGTACTCGCTGATGACTGTTTATGTGTCATCGAGGTCGAAGTTGTTGAACTCTTCCGCTGCATACTACACGAGTCACACATAGACGACTTGCAAAAATGCTTGGACAAAAAAGGAAAGCAGACGCAATCTCTGCTGTAAAGAACAGAAAAGGGAGTTGTTAAAATTATTGCGCCTGTTGGGAGCGTTGAAAATGCATCACGAATTCGTTCTGCCCAAAAAACAATGATTGGATATCATCTGATATTTTGTTCAGTGTGATTACATGCACTCCTTCGGGTGCTGAAGACTCGGAGATGCCCTTCAACCCACGATTCTGCCTGCTGTACGCGATTTGATACACTATTGAACTCATCTTGAGTCTATTATGATTGGCGTGGTGCCGGATTCTGTCATGCTCCAGTTTCTTGTTGAGCTCGTCCTAAGTCTGGAAGAACACGAGCCGCGAGAACACCTTGAAGCCAGCAGGTCGGACTTTGACCAGCCGTGCGAAGAACCGACGAATATACTCCATGAATCTTTAGTGTTTTGCGTTATTACAATATTGTATTATCACTTTTTTTAGAATTCTCATGTCTTTTCAGGCTGTGCCTGCTTTCCCAATATATTCGATAGCCAGCACAAGCTTGCTGCTTGCTACTGTGCTTGCTACTGTGCTTGCTATCCTTCACAGGAAGATAGTGCTAGCTCTTTTGCTGACATGAGGTTGACTAGAGTCTTGTTTCTGGATCCTTTTGCTGCAGTTAATTGGCTAATGACACTGATCCTTGATAATATACTGTTAGAAACCGACCTATCTAGATACCATTTAAACTCTGTGATATATAAAGTTTAATCTGATTAAATACCGAGGCAAATCGTAAGAAATGGAACTTAACACTGTTCAGGACACTACTCCAATCTAGACTGGCAAGCTCTGCGACAAGGCTGAAGATTAGATTGTCTACAAGATAGTAAACAAGAAGGTTCATGACTACAAATCCTAGATTTCTAAATCTCTCTGGCCCCAAGTCGAAATTTCCAGAAGGTCAGTCCTCATGAAGGTATCTGCGACTTTCGGCACAGCCGTCTGTATTTCGGCTCAAGGCTACATCCTTACGTGCAATCATTGTGTGAAGGATAGAAAATCGCTGCAGGTGATCACGATTGAAGGCAAGATTTATGAAGCAAAACTAGTCTATAAAAATAAAGCATATGATCTGGCATTGCTCAAAATTGATACCAAAGATAAGCTTGATTTCAGCCCCGTTGCATCCAAAGCCGAACCAAAAGGAGCTCAACTTTTTTGTATTGGAAACCCATCGAGAAGAGATCGATAGAGTTCGCAACCTAATGCCATAACAGGCTATGACCCTTTTTATGTTTCCGAAGGAAGCGTCAAGGGGTATGCTACAGAACAAGTGTATCTGCGTCCGAACAGCATTCTGGGCCCTCTGAAGCACGACTGTTGGACATATTGGGGTCATTCGGGGTCTCCTATCTTCAACAGGGAGGGAGAGATTGTGGGCATCCACAATAGCTGGGACTCCAAGACAGGAACGAGGAGAGGTCTGACTTGTCTGAGTATCCGACAACTCGTGAAGGATGCAAAGGTGTAACTATGATTGATGGTGGTGCTTTTGTATTTTTGAAATCCTTGCTATTACTTTTTGGTTTCACATCATTCAATTTGAGACCTGTTAATATATGAAATAATCAAAAGGCAAGAAGAAGATTCCGACCAAGGATTGTTATCTAGTCTTGGTCTATCAACGATGTCAAGATTCCGCTTTCCGCATAATTAGTTTTGCCGTGGTGGATAGGTAGCTGCTCACGATATGCGCATGCTGAGTCCTTATCACAATAGTTTTGAAGTCTTCTTTGGACTTTTCCTTGCACACACAAAGCATCAGAGTCTCCTCATCCACAGACCACTTCAATATCCTTCTGATCGGTATCTCCTCGTGTATGTTCATTCGATCTGCCAACAAAATCTTTTTCGGCCTCAGATAAACCTTGACTTGTTGCTCGGTGGGGATCGCCATAGCCATGCACAGCTTTGAGGACTCACAACTCTTAATGAAGCTGAATTTCAGGTAGGATGGGTTTGTAATGCCCTGACTCACCGTCTTTTAACGTTTTATTGACATAGCGACCAAATCACGATCTTTGAATTGCTAATGAGCCCATCCAGGAACCAAAGCCTGCGGATCTATGTCAGGACGCTAGCGATTTAGAAGTTTGAGGCAAGCAACAGCATCGACCGTATGATCTAAGTCTAACCGAATTCTGCCAATAAAGAGGTCGAAGTAGCATTGGGCATAGCATAACTAGATAGATTCAGCGTCCGAAGCCTCAATCTCGAATGCGTACTTCAGTTTCATCATCATGATGAAGAGAGGAGGTTTGATCTTGCCTTCTTCGTATTTCTCCTTTGCCCGTTCCCAGTATGTCAGTAGGTCCCATACGTTTCTGCTATCGTCAATGGGACATTACTGCAGCTCCTCGTTTTCGAAGTTCATGATTTCGAAGAAACCGAAGAGATCTTTGCTAAGTCTGCGACTATTGATGCCTACTTCGGCTAGCACGCTCTCCTTGATGTCATCGAAAGTCTGGTAGGATTAGACCCTTACAATGATCGAATTACCAACCGAAAAAAACACAGGAAGCGAGATTTGTCTCTTACACATCAAGGCCATGAGCTGGTACTGGGCAGGTAGGTATAACACGTTATTGGCGCTATCGCCTTACTCTTCCTGGTAGACTTTAAGGATACGCGGGAACAGGTACCTGAGATACTCTTTATCTTTGGAGGCTTTCTTATCAGTGAGTTTGCTATAGAAGAGATTGAGAGCCGCAAGAATGTAGGGTTTTTCAGGTCTAAAAATGTGTAAAAAGATGGTGACCATCTGATAGACCCTGATGATCCAAAGTTCTTCCTTGGCATTTTGCTGCTTCAGGAGTTGGATGAATATCTCGTTTTTGAGAGCCTGGGAACAACTTTGCAGGATGTCGATGAGTTTCTCAATTACTCTGAACACCTTCTCGATGACCTCTTCATTGGATAGCTCCAGCAAATGCTTGAAAGCAGTGATAGCTTTTGCCTCCTCCTCGGCGGATAGAAGTGTGAGGGATTTTGTGATGGGCGAGTCCTTTGCAACTAGTGTTTCTGAGGATGATTTCTTTCTGCCAAAAACAGTCTTCCTAGTCCTTAAGACGGAGTCGAAGTAGTCGATATAGTTTGCATTCACGATCGTATTCAAAAGAGTCTGGTCCATTGATTCCACTTCGAAGTTACAGTCTCTGCTCGGAGGTGAGTAAAACTCTTCCTCATTATTTACTTCGCTTTGGTACTCTTCGTTGATGATCGATTTGAGCTTGGCCAGGCCTGGGGAACCCACAAACTTAGGCACCTTCAATTAGCCTCGCAGTGCTACCGTAGGGTTGCCCACGGGATCAATAATAACCGATTGTTAGTTTAGGAAGCTATCATTAAAGTTCATCTCTTTTTTTGTCTCGGGTTTTGATGCAGCGGGTTTAGCCTGAGGTGTTTGCTGTGCAGGCATGACGGAGTCGTAAGAGACTGTTTCGTCTAGGAGTGCCGTTTGATCCATCATGTGCTCGTTGCTGAAAAACTTGATCTTCATGAAGAACAGGAATTTCTGATATTTCTGGAGCCGAAGAGTGACTGACTTGGACCAAAGCTCCTGCAAGCGATCATTGCGAAGTTAGGTTTTATGCTTTTCATTGTCGTTCTTCTTCCTCTTCATCTCTTCCTCTTCCTGCTGCTTTTTTGCTACGTCTTGCTGTTTCTTTGTTTCCTCCTGCTGCTTTTTGGTTTCCTCTTGCTGTTTCTTAGCCTGCTTCTCGCGTTCCTCCTTCAGCTGTTTGGCCTTGAGATGCTGGGTCGCCAACTTCGTCATCTACTGATAGCGTTTGAAGACATCCGTCCAGTCCCTCTTACTCTTCTTGTTGACCAGCTGCTTGAATTTTCTAATCTTTACCACTAGCTCTCTGAGTCTCTTGTTTATCTTAATCCTGAAAAAAGTCTTTCGCACCATCTTCTGGATCTTATTAGCACATTAATGCTGCTTTTTGAATCTTGACAACATTTCCTGATTCAGCTTCAACTCGTACTCATCGCTCAGATATACTCGCTCCCTTCCCATCAGGAACTGCGACGAGGGCAAGTCACCAAATAGCCCTTTTAAAATGGCCATCACTTTAGCCTGTTCGGACAGTCCCTCGTGGGAAGTTTTCAATAGCGGAAGATAGACTTAGTTGAACTGGCTGAATGATTTTCTGAAAGGGAAAGTGCTTTTTCTGATTTTGATTGTCTCAAGCACACCGAGATATCTGATCTGCTGGATAGTATAAGTTTCGTTTAAATACCCTGCCCTTTTTTCTTCGTTGGGCTTGATACATCTAATAAAGTGTACTTCGGACCTTTCGAGCTCACCGATTAGTTCTTTTACCTGAGAGTCGAATTTGCCTACTAGACTCTTAGCGTTGCTCGGTGGGGCAGGGGGCATCGGGAATACTTTATTGAGAATCGCTTCGATTCCCGCTGTCACCTTGTCACTGTTCTTCATCCGAAAACCATCCACAGTATATGTCACTGAACTCTGGGTGTGTTTAATCGTGAAAAAAAGCTTGTTGGCATTGTTTCGGTCAATCTCAAGGGCATCATGCTTCATCTTCTTGATTTATCCGACAATATTTTCGTCGGTAGCTTGGGCGAGAGTAGTTTTCTCATCAATGAACGAGAAGATACTGGGTCCGTTACGCTTTTAGATCAGCTCGATGATGGCTCTATTGTCTGGAGGAGAAATTCCGCCGACTCTATCTTCGAGTCCATCTTTGCGAATCTCCTCCAGCTCAGTCTCGAACACATAGCGGGTATACAGCTTCTGTAGTTTCTCGTTGGTGAAGTTGATACAAAGTTGCTAGAAGCTGTTCACCTGGAACTTTTCGAATCCAAAGATATCCAGAAGTCCGATGCTAGTTGTAATGTTCTGAGGGGGAGACAACACCAAATTCATCTTTTCGATGATATAATCGAACATGCGACTATAAAGTGCTTTGGCCACAGTGTTTCGGTTTGAGACACACTTCACCAGATCGAAGTTAGACCTGATGCCCTTAATCCTCTCTTCGCTGAGGAGGATGGAGTCCATATCGACTCCGAAGGACTTACCGAGACGAGCCACGATATCTTTGTTGGAATATGTACAAGGCTTGTTCACATCTTCTTTATGCTCTGTATCTTTATACTCGACGTTTCCGAGCATCAAGATACTTGCTACCGTCTTCCAAATGGTATCGATTTCATCCTTGAATCCAATCTGCTAGAAAGCCTTATTGACCTGTTCGAAGTCATCTTTATCGTTAATGCCTTCGGCTTCTTGGCATCCGCTCATTTCAAGAAGTTTGTATTTCTCGCCCTGTGGCAGCCCATACTTAGGTCCGTTACCTGACTTGATCAGGCAATAGAAGACGTGGAAGTTTCTTTCATTAGGTGCAACAGAAGTTACTCTTGATTTTTACAGCAGGTAACTTTGGATCTTGGCGCCTCTGATATGCTGAGTAGAGTCGATGAAAAGCCGCACGTATTTACCAAATCGACTGGAATTGCTGTTCCTGACTGTCTTGCTGTTTCCGAAGGCCTCGAGAATAGGGTTACAATCAACGATTTTGTCCTCAATAGCTGCCTTAGGTTCTGATGCATGGTGCTCATGGCTGAGTGAAGCCAAAAAAGTCATACAGTATTTTGCGTTCTCCGTCTTGCCAGCGCCACTTTCTCCACTAATGACTATAGCCTGGTTTTGCCGAGCAAGCTTCAGTCTATTGTAGGCAGCTCCGGAGATGAGATAAACGTGGGGGGAAAGTTTTTCGAGGACTTCACCTTTTTTGACTTTGGCGCCCAGATCGTGGAGGAGCTGGTGATTGAAGAGTTTGTTGATTTGCTTGTAGGGGTTCATGACGATAAGAGTGGGACCTATTTTTGTAAAGATGTCATCCTGCGTATATCTCTTCCGGAGATTGGACAGAATTTCAGGCTCATTGAGAACATCCATACTACACATGTCGTCGTAGATCTTGTCACTGAGATTACGTTCGAAAATATTCTTGAAAGGCACCTGGGCATAGGTGTCTGTGCTTGACTGGCAGTCAGCAGAGTTATCGAGTCGGGCCTTGATGACTCCCGAGAGGAAGGTGCCGGGGAGCTGAGGGGGCTCAAACCAGACAGGCTTATTGGGGATGATCCAGTCGGCCTGAGACTTTTGCATGTGTATGTTTGGGAAGATAGACGAGAGTGTGTGGTGAGATAAAATCCTACTGTGGGCTATTATAGAGTATGTTCGGAGGCTGTTGTATTAAGTGCAATCCCAGCAAACTCTGTGTAATACAGAAGAGTATTTATGATCATGTAGGTACATAAGGAATTATGATTCTTGTTGTCCCACAGTACTTGGAATGGCATGCCTGACGCTTATAATTTCGTGTCGGAAACCCTTCGTGCATCTTCCTCCCATAATTCCCTATAAAGTCTTCCATTCTCAATCTGCTTCAACAAAAATCAATATCACATCGTGATCGACTCTGACATTCGGATGCCACCTGAGACGTCTTCCTCCTTGTTCATTCTATTTGGTGTAAGAGTCTCTTGTGCACGCTCTAGCAAGTGTTTGTATAATTTTACAAGAGCATCGCATTCTTTTTCTTCGGCATCAGATAAGAATACAGACTCTAGGACCCGCGTCTCAGACTCTGACTGCACTTTCGACTAGATCTATTCGTATCTGCCTGCCAACTGCTCCGACAGCCCGAAGCATTCTTTGTTTTTTGCCTCAAGGCTCTTTCGCATAAACTCCAGTTCAGCTTCGGATTGCTCGAGCTGTCGGAGTAGTTCCGCGATCCTCTGGTTTAGCTTTTGGTTCTGAACTTTAGACAAGCCTGCATTGGACTGGAACTCTAGATTAGTCATTTGGAGGGAATGATTTTCAGCCCTTAGCCTGGTAATGTTAGCAAGAATTCTATGTAAAGTATCTTCAAGAGGAAAACCTTGCATTTCTGAAAGAAGTTCATCTAATCCCTAGAGTCGCCGATTGTTCGAACGAACTTCGTTCAGCTCCACAGCCAACTGCTATACCGATTGGTTCTTCTGCGCCAACTAGTCTTTCAGAGCATCATTTGACTCTATAGACTCTCTTAAATCTTACTTAGCCCTCAGAACTTCTGACTCTAAAATCTCCTTCTCGGCTCTAGCAATCTAGTTCGCATTATTTATTTGTTGGATGTCTCTTGCGTATTGTTGACTTAGGTTTTCTAAAGTCATAACATGCTTTTCAAGCTCTGATACCCGAACTTGGGACTGGGTCGCACGGAGCAAAGCCTCGTCTCTGGCAGTTTCTGCGTCATGTTTGCCCTGCTTCGCTGTCTCGGCCACCTATAGAACCTATTCGCGGATAGTTTAAATTTGTCTATTGCTCTCCATAAGTAATTTTTCTAGTTCTTCGTTTCTTCGGCCCACGTTTTATTTTTGCTAATTTGTGCTCTTGATAGTTTACTCGTATTGTTGGAGCGTTGAACCCATATTCGACCTTTCGGCCTCAAGGGATTCCTTCACTGCCTAGATTTCCTGTTCTTTCTAACGGATGTTCTTGCACAGGACTGAAATTTACTGTTCATAACTCTCTACCACTTTGGATATTTGTTCCTCCGTCAGGGTTCGCAGCTAGTTGTGTTCCTTTTCGTACTGGGTGACCACCTCATCCATTTTTATCTTGCACTCGTCCTGCATATGCACCAACTCATCCTCTAGCCTCTGCCTCACTGGAGATGACATTCTTTCGGACTCAGCCTATAGTGCATGCAGCTGTCTCTTAAGACTCTCGATCTCGTCTCTGTGTCTGCTCTTCTCGAGTATCAACGTAGCAATCTCACTCATCTTCTGGGTTTCAGCGGTCTTCACATCATTGTATTTCGCGACTAACTGATTATATTTTTCCGAAGCCTCTGTTCTCATGGACATTTCCTTTTGTAGCTCTGCTTCATATGATTATCTAAGTTCTTTGAGTTCGTGTTCGTACTGCTGCTTTACTCGAACCAGAGTCTCCTCATCTTTTTTGGTCACTTATGATAGCCTAGATTTCCGGGGCTCTTCGGATGGCCTTGTTCTCCTCGTATTTTCAAGTTTATCGATATGGCTTTCGATTCCTCCCAGTCGAGGTTCCATGTTGTCTAAGTGTTCGGCGATATCTCTCAAGGTGTCCTCATAACGCTCGAGCTATTTGTTGATGTCCTGGGAAACGTTCTGCTTAAATACTCGCAAAGACTCATTGTATTGCTCCTTGATCTTTGCGATAACAAGTTTCTCTCCCGTGCCACTCGTGCTAGTAAATTTTGTGGGAGTCGTCGGGAAAGCTGTGACAGCATGGGATGCAGGCTTAATGGATTCGGTTTGCCACTTCTCCACTTCTCTCTCCAGCTGAGTTTGGGTGTCTTTAGATTCCTTGATGATTCGCAGAAGCCTGTTGTTTTCATTTTCTAGAGTCTTTATCTTGTCTTCGAAAATTGAATGGTTCTTGAGCTGTTGAGTGAGGGAATTGTTGGCTCTGATGAGGTCATTGATTTCCTGGCTTTCCCCTCGGCGCATGCGTGCAATCTTGTCCTGCAGGTCTTTGTTTTCTGCTGCTAGCAAATCAATCTTGGCTGTCAATGCCTTGTTGTCTGCTATTATTTTGTCGATATTCTCTTTCTTGTTCAGTTTGCGCACCATCTCGCTTAGCCTTGCGTTTTCTACGTCCAAACATCGTATTTTCTCCCGAAGTTCTTGTGGGTCATTACGGCTTTGGGTCACATCTTACGACATGCTAGCCACTACCTTCTTCAACTAGACAATTACCCTGTCTTTCTCGGCTAGCTTAGCCCGCAGATCTTCCCCAGCTTCTTTCTGAAGCGAGGAATTGAGTCTACCAACTTGCTAGTTCTAGTAGCGAAATTTGGAGATGAGTCGTTCTTGCTAGTTAACTTTTTCCTTCAACCTGCTAAAATCAGTTTCGAAAGACGTGGACATATGATATTGGTTGTTCTTGGGAGTATCCGCCATAGGGGTGGTGTTGGCCTGACGTTATATCTGCTGCAGTTGTCGCCGGAGTACGTAGTTTTAATCGCGCAATAAATTGAGCTACTCTGCAGAGGAAGTGTGTTTTTGGGGGGTATAAGGACTGGTCTGGAAGTGGGTCTGGGGTCTTCGGATATTATTAAGGCTGGGCGTGACGGTGCGGGAAAGGACATTGGAACTCTTGAGGTCAGGACTGGGCGAGCGTATGGGCTGAGGAGAAGGATAGTGCCTAGGAGCTGTGTCATAGGAAGGCTGTTCGGCTGACATGTAGTAAAATGTGTGGATGGCGTATTAAATATAAAAATGATATTAGTGTGGATAAAATGACGGGAATAAAATAAAGAACTTGGCTAACGACATCATCGAACAACAGAACTATATTTTTAGTTTGAAACAACCCAAATAGGTTATTTTTTAAGTCTAAAATTTATGTAGCCAGTCCCTCAAATAAACGCTATCCACCTCGTCTATCTCTGTGCTACTAACACTATTCATACCCATACACCTAAAGCTCCTTTCCCTACCAAATATCACTATCCTAGCCATGCCATCTTTTCTTCTCCAGTCTAATCCCCATCCCTATTTCTATGACACTCCAGCATCGGCTCTTTTCTAATACTCGCTGAATCCACACATTATATGAATGATACCATAATTTTCCAAGTTGCCAACCACCACAATACAAACACCCATATCCCTAAAACAACCTTCCCTTTTCTACTCAAATGATGTGCAGCCACCAGAACGTTACCTATGAGGGCCAGCAAGGCTCCATCAACATCATGGGCAGCTCCAACACCCTCAAGTTCAAAAGATGCACTCTCTCCCTCAATGTCATGGGTTCATCCAACTATATCAGCCTCGAAAACTGCACTCTCAGCGAACTCAGAATCGCTGGCACCGCTAACAACATCAAATGCACCGATTCCACAGTCGGTTCCTATGTCGAACAAGGCTATAGCAACTCTATCTAAAATATTCGCAGCAATATGCCCGCAAACTCGAACAACTACCCTCTTCACTCTTCCTACAACTACTATCCTGCTCCTTCGCAACCGAGTAACCCAAGCTGGAACTCTCCATTCCATCAGGGCATGCAATCCTTCCAATACAATTATTTTCCCTCTTCCTCGAACCATATGTACCCTAACCCCTCTTCTTCGGACAACTCCCATTTCATGGGCATGTCAGGAGTGCCGATTAACCCTTACATGCCTCATCAAGTCCCGCCGCATAACAATAGGAGTATCCGTGGTCTCACTCTATAATAAATAAAATTGCTACCCTGTACAGTGAAGAGCCCGAGTCTACACAGCTAAAAACATACTTGTTCGGTCTGCATTGAAGATATTATGGTCGGAGAAAAAGAGACTTTTCTGTTCTGCCTGCACAGTTTCCATACCGAATGTATTGGGGAGTGGCTGCAGAAGGAGAGTTTGTGTCCTCAGTGTCAGTTGGATGTGAAGGCAATGCTACTCTAACAGATGAATGAAGGGTCACAGAGCCAACTTGCCCGATCTTGAGCAATCGAACACAAGGCCTTGTTTATTCGGCAGAGTGGATATCACTTCTTGATTGACAAAGGTAGCGATCAGTGCATGGATAGAACTAGAAACTTGTGCGATGGATTTGTGAATTCTTTTCATGAAGCACATTAAAGATAGCAAAAACCTAACTATACATTATTTAAGCTATACTATCATTCAGCCTCAACCGGGTATGTTGGTTGCTGTACTCTCTTTTGGAGTCTCTTCATCCACTAGGTATTCCCCCACAATCCAAAGAGGTCCTTTTCTTGATCCAGAGCTCTGGATGGCTTACAGGTTATATTCTAGTTCGATACTCTTGCTCAGCTCCTACTCTCGCGTGTAAGCATATTGATATGCTGGCTGTTCTGTGCTCTAAAGTGACTTCACTGTTTCCAACTGATTATTCTACAGATGCTGACAAGAAGTATTCCTGCTCTGAGAATAGTCTAAAGAGGCTGCAGTCCTGAAAGCATTGGAGGTCTGGATGCCGCTGTTGTTCTGGCTCAGGGTGACGTGAAAGCTGGGACACAGGCTATCAGTGCTTCGTATGGCCTGGCTTTGATTATCGATGTGGGTGTTGAAGTAGTAAGAGGGACCAGTGCTGTTTCGACGATGCGTATCGGCAATCATGGCTGCTGCTTCCTGAAGAGGAGTGGCCGGAGTCTGGTGCAAACGTATAACCTCCTGTTCGTAGAATCTCCTTGTTTCGGACCTATAGAGTGCATCAATACGGAACTCGAGATTGCTGATGAGGTTATCCTTTTTGGTGTTCTGGTCGACGAGGAGTGTGTTTTGTGTTTCTAGTTGGTGTATTCTGGATTTGTATGTGTCGAGGATAGCTTTGAGGGTGGCTATTTTGTGGTGCTTGAACGGCGCATCCATTTCCGGTGGCTCAGTAATTTATCATAATGAATAGCAAATCAAAATAGAAAGGCAGAGCGAGTGACCACGACTATTTAATGCCAGGGTCATCCTAGAACCGTGAGAAACAAGGAGCCGTCCACAGGCAGACCTCATTATCCGCTTGTGCATATTTCAATCTTGTCGCCCTTTCCGAAAATAAACGCAATCCCTACTTTGACTCTATAAATTTAAATTCACTTTCCCACTCATCAACGGTCAAACCGACCACTACTAAACATCATGAAGAAATCCCTCATGTACCAGAAGCCACCCTCTCAAAGACCTCCCACCCCTACCCAGTCCAAGCCCCCCAAGCCTAGGCCTGAGTTCTCTACTGATTTCACCGACAATAGCAAATACAAACTCACGCAATAGTAACTCAACCAAAAGAAAGCATCGCTCGAGTCCAAGAACCGAGAAGTGGCTCGTCAACAACTTGCGGAAAGACGCAAGAAACTTGAAATGGGTATTATAGATGATGACACCAAAAAAGTCTACGAAGAGGCTCTAAAATCAAAAGGAGTGGATCTGAATCCTTCTCTGCGAAGGAACCTGAGCCAGATGATCGGATATGAGAAGGAAATGCGTGAGTCAGCCATTGCGAGATCGTCGAGCAGATAAAGACCTGGCAATACCAGTAGGGATAAGTCGAGTCAAAATAATAACCAGAGCTCCAGTAACTTCTACATCGACTCGGGAAGAAACTCGGTGGAGAAGGAACTGCAGCACACGCGATAGTTCATCAAGAAGGTTGAGAGGGCCAGCAAGGTCAAGGATATCAATCGGGCAGTCAATATTCTTGAGTCGTAGTCCACATACATGCCCTATGCGCAGGCCTCGGGAAGAAATGACAAGTTCAGAGCTAGCAATGAACAGGCAAAAGAGTCTCTCACTCCCTTATAGGGACTCAGAGATACCCTGAACTTCATGGAACAGAAACTTTTCAAGAAAAAACCTTCTCAAATGGAAGAGACTTCCAAAACAGAAGAGAATTCTCCATTTTTAGAAAGCGATGATTTTAAGACTCAGCAGTCCAATGAAGACAATAATGCAGTCTCCTTCAGTCGCGATGTATTTACTTGTATTGCTAGCCCTTGCCAGTAACAGCAGTTTTAGTACAACTGCTATCATCCTGCATACGCATCTCGCACTAATACACAGCCTCGCGAGGACTCTGAGCCTCCTCTGGGGGTACTCAGGCTCCTTGAATACAAACACTAAACACGGCTCCCCAAAGTCCCAGACTCAAATCCTCCATCCACTCTAACTCCAGAGATGACTGAGAGGGACTAATCGCCTTCAGTCAGCAGAAACCTATTTATAGGGAAATCTAATATAGATTAACATAGCAAGGGTGCAAGCACAAATGTTGAAGGATCGGACTGGCTGGAGACGATCCAACGGATGAATGATCTGCTGGAGAAAAAAGAGAGGGAGTTGAATATAGGAAACAAATAGCGGAGGGACGAGTAGCTTTCGCAGATGCGTAGTCCTGTCACTAAGCAATCCCAACCACTCCAGTAACTACTCCAGACTAAAACTCTCTATTCTGACTAAAACTATGATATTAGTAATCTGCCCACACGAAACCAGAACAATAGCAAAACAACACCAACTCCCATGCTCCGCTAGCAAGTTCCACCCAGAACAGCAACTTAAAACGACCAACTTACCCCCGCTTCTTCCAGAAGAAATTTTGAGGAAGAAATTGATTTCAGTCTCACCATCAATAACGATGATGACCAAGACTCCAGCCTCAGGATTGACACAGACAACTTCTTCTTCCAGCACAACCAGCTCAAAACACACGCTAAGCCTTCCCTGTTGGCCCAAACCTACATTGACAACACCACTTCTATTAAAAAGCAAAATACTGTTGTTGGGCTCTCTCATGCAACTGAAACAAGCCCTCATCGACTTCCTGTTGCGCTAAAAGGGCTTGTACAGTAATCTGACCCTGATGATGAGGAATCTAGCGTCCCTTTGTCCAATCTACATTTGAAGAAGGCGTTTAGTTTCGGTAAGCAGCCTCACGATCATGTCTTCGAGAAAGGTAATGCCCCAGGCCAAAACGTAGAAGTAGATAGACACTATGAATACATGAAGATTGCGGAGTTACAAAAATAGACAGTTAAAACCACAACGTCTTAGAGCAATGACTCAGTGGGCAAACATTTGGGACAAAATCTTATACCAGCCGTAGTGGCTGTGAACTACAACAGACAGATTGTTGGGAGCAAAACCAATCTGAAACAAAAAATGGGCGAGTAGTAGGCAGGCAAGAATGGCAACTCAGAGATCATGAAGATAAAGAAACTACTAGAAGACACGAAGAGAGGACTGGAGAGTATAGAAATCCCTGATTTTCAGGTGCCGTTAGTGGCAGGCAAAAGTGAGTCAGGCAGATAGTGCATCAGTCTGAAAAGAATTATTCGCTGATATACGATGATGCATTATGTTCTAGTGTTTTAATTCCAACCTACTGCATAACAAACGACTGTGAGCGCAAATAATGGACTTCTGCTCGACAGCTTGGCTGTCTATTTCTTGATTAATACTATTATAAAATACCAAACTTGAACTTCAGCTTCTCATAAACACCATCACACCACAACCACTCTAACCACATAACCATGCAACGCGATATCAAGAAGTCGGGAGTCGCCCAGTGCCAGAGGTGTCTCAAGCACGGCCATTACACTTACGAATGCACAAATTAAGTAGCATATCGCTATAGGCCCAGTCGTACAGTCATGTACAAACAGAATATCAAATTGGCCCTCAACATCGAAAAGGCGCCTTAGGTCAGAACCTTCGATGGCGACCAAAAAAGAGCAGTGGTGCCTGATGTGCCAAGTAGTGACGAAGAGATGCCAACGGTGCCTAAAACAGAAGAAGAATTAAGGAGGGAGAGGCTGGCTAGAGAAAGAGCAAAACAAATCGAACTGGCGTAGCTGCAGGAGGCGGGATTTGCAGCTGTTGAAGAAAATCATAACAAAAGTGAAGAGCTCCGTAAAAAGTATGCTGCGCAAGAAGACATCGAACTACCGATGTAGGAAATGGAGGCTCCCCGTGTTCAGCAAGACAGTGGCTCTGTTTTGGCATCTCTAAAGCCCGGCAAACTTGAAAAGGTCAAGAAGAACAAACGAGTCTCCGATGATTCGAGCAGCTCTTCCTCTTCCTCGGATTCTAGTGACGAGTCATCGTAATCAGATAACGATGAATCTGCAGACTCGGACAGTTCGGGCTCATCTTCTGGATCGGGAGACGAGTCATCATCTTCTTCCTCTTCAGGAGTGAGTTCGGAGGAGGAAGGATAGGCGAGGGGAAGGAAGTCAAAAAAAGAGGAAGGACGAAGAGGATTACGAAAAGAAGACCCAAAGAGGAAGGAGAGATCGAGATCGAGAGACAGGAAGAGGGCTTCAAAAAAACACTGATATAAGTGGGATATAAAGAGCAGTCGAAAAGAAATAGATGTGAGGTGACTGCCCAAAGTAGCAGTTTGGCATTATTATGATAGCTTAGTCTGGGGATTCAAATTTGTAGGACGGATATGCTTCATTGTTGACTGCGATTCAAAATATAGAGATACAGACATATCGTTATTATGATACCCGATCCCAAATACAAACCTTTTGCCTCTACTTTGCTTCCCCTTCCCTTGCTCAGTTCTGCTCTCAAGGCTAAGACTCATCCCATAGCCTGTCCACCTCTTCTCCCATCCAAATTGTACTTGTCTCTTCCTTCTCCCTCCTCCACGAGTTTCGCGTCTCCAACCCAACTCTCAACTAAGCATTACAACAGAAGCGTGTGCAAAAAAGTGTCATTCGCGAAGTAGGAGTAGTTACCCGTGGAAACACAACAGTCTGACAAAGTTTCCTAGTGCTCTGTCGCATAAAAAGCCTAGAAGCTAAATAAGTACTAGTCAATTGAGGGTTTAGCTGGAGAATAATGTCTACGAGTAATGGATCCACACGAGCCACTCGGGAAACTCGCAAATAACTATCAGCAAATTAAAATCTGCTATGATGAACTATACAATAACTTCAGAAGACTCCACTTCTCGCACTCCAGTGTCCTGGCGGAACTCCGAACTGTCAAGAACAGGAATCGCGCCCTTGAGGAAAGACAGCTGCAGTTTGATTCGTTGGAGAATAGTATGAGAACCACTATCAGGCACCATTAAAACCGGATCCGAGCATTATAAACCAAAATTGGGATTTTATAAAACATTCGAAATACATCTACTTTCCTCGAATGCAGTGACTGCCCACAAGAGCTATAACGAAAAAAAGATAATCAACTTCAAAGGAAACCAAGTTAAGGCTAAGACTCCTTTTTATTGAAGAGTGGCACATCCAAGACGCGGCGCCTCGAGAAACCCAGACATCAAAATAGACAGCTTCTGCCAAAGAAAAAAGGACACTCGAAGGAAAGAAGCAGGTCATATATCAAAATCTAGCACATTCAGACCCTACCAAACCCCCAATTTCCTGAAAGCATTCTGAAGACTCGGATTGAACCTCGCACCGAAGGACTTTATGACCATACGGAAAATTAGAGCCATTTAAAGTTACTCAACCGCGCTGACGGGATAGTGAAAGCGAAGATGCGTGACTGCCAGCCTTCCACAACACACAATAGATGCAAAAGCCCAAGCTTGGCCATTAAGACTGTACGCAGATACCAAAGTCATATAAATTTATGAAAGGTTGGAACCTAACAAACTCAAATCTATTTTTTAAGATCCGGTCGAAGGGTGGGATACGTGGCTGAATTCAGTTTTTGAGTTCGCTTGCACCTAGGAGTTCTATCTTTGCCTTGATAGACGCCAGATACTCGTCTTCCAGGGACTTAGCTTCCTCCAACTGGCTAACTGAATCTCGAGCGTATCTTAACCTTTTCTATCGTCGATCTGCTCTCACATCGATTAACCCTGCCTTCAACTTGCCTCTTTAAAATTCATCGATACCCAATGCCTTTCCGCTTGAACCACTGTGGTCAACCACATGTCGAGCAAAGCTTATGTTATTTTATTCCCTGTTGATGGTCATACTCTAGTGAATCTCACGCTTCTCTCTTAACTATTTCAGGTAGTTGGGTTTTGGTTCCAAAGTAGTACTGATACGGTTGGACTCAGGACTTGGCTTCTTGATTTTGCCTTACTTTTTAAGTGCTTCCATCATGCGATGAAGGGATTGCAGATTTTTAAGGCCATCAAGCTTAGGATTGGGGTCGAAATTACCTTCAGCCGTGCTCTTATTGAGAAGAGACCGGAAGATGGAACCATTTTCGCCAAGAAACTCTTTGCGGTTCATGGAGGAGGCTCTGGCTCTGCGTGAGATACTGGGATGTTTGTCCTTTTCTATTTTGTCCTCGACTTCCCTCCTCTTCTCAGAATCGATTCGGGGCATGTACTTGTTTTTGACATAATCTGCATAGACAAGTTGTTTAACCTTCTTCATGCGCTCTAGCTCCTTGGGGTCTTCTTGGTCTTTTTCTGTATTGATGTCCTAAAGCACCTGGTATCGATGCTTCCCTTTAAAGTACTTTGTCGTCTCTTTCTCGCGCTCCTTCAGCATTCTTATTTCTTCCTACTTTCTGGCGTTGTTGTCAGATTTGAAGTCCATGTATCGACGTTCATGCTCGTTGATCGAGTCCATATCGATTGGCCGATACTTCTCCCTGATCTATCCGAGTTTGGCCTTATACGCTTCAAACTCCTTCATGACTACCTGTTCCTCGAAGTATTCTTCCTTTTCTTTATACAATGGCTTCTTTTGTCTATATTCCTTCAGAAACTTTCTAAACTCCTCAAGTCTGCGTGTCTTTTCCTCCTCTTCCTGCTGCTTCAGCTCCTTCTTCTTCTAGTAGCGTTATTTAATCTTCGTGTGCCTTTAAGACATGTATGATATTTTTTCTAACTCCCTTTGTTCTTATCGCTTGGCTTTCTCCTGTTCTACCTTCTTCAGACGCTCTTATACTTGCTTTTTTCTTTATTAACGCTGCTTGCTGAGCTCCTTGAGCCAATCCTCCACCTCTTTGGTCTTGGGGTGACTAGGGTTGTAATAATTATCGCTGAAGATCTCGTTTGGCGCGAGGAGTTCCTCGATTCTTTTCTCTTTCTCTTGGAAGAGACTCTCCTACATGTGATGTTTGAGATCAGTAATCTTTCCCTTGAGTTCGCCCTCCTTGAGCCGGACTAACCTGATCTGGTTGAGCTTGTCGAGTTCCGCCAAATCCTCTTTGCCATAGCTTCGCTAAACTTATCATAAAAATATCCGGTCCCAACACAAGTTATGTCTATTTGTCAGTTACCTTTTTATAGACTTCGATATTCGAATCCAGGATATCCTGCTCCACATTTCCGATCCTTTCATCCATCATTTCTTGTAATCCCCTCCTGAGAAACCGATTCAGATCCACTTCACGATCAAATACGAATCTTAGATAATCGCTCTCTTATGCTGTCAACCTCTAGTACACTCGATCCTCGATCAGTCTCTTCTTGTTGTAAACAGCTTTGACCAAGACATTGGACAGTTCGGCCCGTGCTTCGAACAGCATAGCCGAAAGTATATCCTTGGTATGTTTTGACAAATCTTTTATAGGCGCCTCATTATATGTCTGATTCTTCTGATGATGCTTTTTGGGAGAAGGAGAATAGTGATCGTAGATTAATTGGTTGGAAGAGTCAGCGAGCGAATGGTTCTGGGTAGCATGGGACTCAAGGTGATTAGGGTTACGAGGCTGAGAGGAAGAGACGATATGCTGGGAGACCAGACTATTGGTGGCACCCGACACAGCCGAGTCAGCTAGAGAAGATGGCTGGCTGGCGAAAGAGACCAAGTTATTTTGTTTGGGGTGTTTATGATCGCTGACGATTTCGATCATCGTGATTATATCGTATTGCGGAGATTAATAAATAAAAGTTGTAATCATTATATCAAAACTATAGCCAGGCAGGACAAGAGAGCCTTGATTTAGTGTCAGGACCACTCTGAGTAGTCCATGCGAGACTCACAACCTGACACTCGGACCCATATTTGGTAGCCATTTACTTAGCCTTGAAGTTGCCAATAAATAGGTTATCGATTCTGGGACTCGCCTCGACCTATTCCCTTTACAATTAAAAACTTAAACTCCCCCTCTATCCCAATAATATTAAACATAAAAGTCCTAACGACTCGAAACTTAAGACAGACATCATTCTATGGCCGAATAAATCAGAAGAGTACGTGGTCAGAGCAGATCCCCCATCCGTAGACCTGCACCCAACCCCAATCCTACTCTCCGCGAATCTCCTCCCAGACCTTCCCTCAAAAAACCACTCGTGCATCTCGCTCAGTTGGAGACCGACCAACTACTTCGTACTCTAGCGGAAAATCGATAAAATCTATGCACGTGCTTCGACATATTCTAGCTAGTGCTACAGAACGGGGTGCCCCAGCGATGCATCACCCACAACAACTTCGTGACCCTTTATTGTGAGTTCGACCGTCGACTACTCTGTGTAAACTGTATCTACGGGAACCTGAACCATAAGACCCATCGAGTAGTACCTATAAAGAATGCCTTTGATCAAATCTCTGACGATAACCGTCAAATGAGCGAAGAGTTAGGAGAGGCTATCTAGAAGCTCAAAGCTATTGAAAAAACAGCCTTGTAGTCGAACACCGGCAGCGAGCAGAGTATCAACAAGCTGCTCAGAAACATGGACGAGGAGTTCGAAAACGTCAAAGCACTCCTCACAGAAAAGTATACCCTGACCAGAGCGAGTGTTGTTGAGATTTATACACAGTCGCGTTCCAGAAACGACACTCTCCTCGATTAAATCGCATGGCTCAAGAAAACATATATGGATCGCTACAAAACACTGCCTCCTCCTTCCGGAGAGGAGCAAACCGAGCTGTACACGCATATGCTGCTGTCTGCGCTGAAGGACTCGTAGAAGGTTGAGCTAAAGATGATCAAATAGCTGAATTTTGAAGAGATCAGAAGTGAAGTTCTGGGGGAGCTTGGTCGGATTCGTGAGGCCATCGAAAGTAGTCGAGGGGCTAAAGCCAAGAGCAAGGTATTCTGAAGGAAAAGGCGGAGAAGATGCCTAATCGATGAATAGGGCAGACTCAGTTAGTTGAACTACGACTTGTTGTGGTTATGGATTAAATAATGATCATTGTGATGACTGCATTATGATTTTTAAGATTTCCAGAGATAAGACCCATTGAATACAAACTAAGAAATGGTGCTGATCATCCCAGTTTGATTTAGTAGATATTAACCTACTTTCGGGATTCGCTCTGGTTCACGATGCCCAGCACCGGGTAGTTGTTGAACCCGCTAAAGAACAGCTTCGGCCCCACCCCGCATCCGAAATCCACGCATAAGGGTTCTGTGCCTGTCAAAACTGTAGAGACTTCTTTCTCCGTACTCACCAGATATTCTTCTTTACTGCTTATACTCAACATTATTGGGCTGTCTATCACGTGTATATGATTAAAAACCAAGGGATGGATGATTATAGGTAGACGTTTTACTTGGGTTGCTTTCGCGTTCCAGGAGGCAGATATCCATGATGGATTTATTCCTGACACCCATGCTTCTCTAGATGATACCTTTATTACAGTTAATCTAGTAGATCTTGCCATCCCGATTGCCAGCGTAGACGAGGTCTGATCTCAGCAGACTTGCTGTCAGGCAGCACGTAATACAGTTATTAGAGATGCTGTACTCCTTCTTGATTGTTTCGACTTCTCGGGTATTAGGGTTGCGACTGACTGACCAGACATAGAAGTTGCTGTCCAGCCCACAGGTCACAAGTCTACTTTGGTCTGAAGTTAGAACCATCGAGGTGAGTGGGCAGTCTTCGTGTGGTATCGAAAACAGCACAGTTGTGCGTCGAATGTTGTACACCTTGATATTCTTATCATAACTCCCAGAACAGAAATGTACGCCATCTCCTAAATCGATTATTGCGGAGACTGCTGCATCGTGGGTGCGGAACTTCGTCTTTTTTGTCCAATTACTGGTATCCCACAGAATGACTGACCCACAGCCGTGATCGCTCCCTGAGGCTAGATGCGTTCTCTCGCCATCTCTGATCAAGGCCAAAGTACATATGCTGGCTTCATGCCCTTCAAGCTTAGTCACCATCCTGCCATCCAGAGTATAAATATAAATCCTTTTATCTCTGGATCCGACTGCCAGAAATCTTTGGTCTATAAAAACTGCACATAGAATACTTTCTGCTGCTTCAGGTTTTATGGTCGCAATAGGGAAAAGCCCAAAGGTGCGGAAGTCAGGAAGACGGATATTCTGATGGCTCGTTCCTATACTGAAACTAAAAGACGCAGAAGTCATCAAGCCTCCGCGACTACTCGTTTGGGTATTAGCACTGGGAATTAAGACTTGGGTATTGTAGAATGATCTTTGTGATTCGTTATGGCTAAGTTTAATCTGGGGATTAGGGATGTTGTCTGTGGGATAGATGTATTCACTCTGGACGTGCTTCCTGGAGATATCTGGTACGCCAGATTTGAAAGCTCCAGAGGTTAGAGGATTCAGGGATAAAAATTGTTTTCGGTCTTCAGGTTTTGCTTTATGAAACTTATCCTCCATTTTTTGGAGGACTTTGGCTGGGGAGTAGACATAATTGCTTGCGAAACCGAACATATGGTCTGTGAACTTGGCTATGGAGTCTTTGAGTTGGTAGAGTTCAGACATCGTCGCATCCGAGTTATAGTATGATTTGTTGACCTTTCCCATTATTATGATGTCTTGACAGATTTCCTGGAGGGGCAGGAACTTGGCATTCTGTAATTAGGAGACCTACGTGAGGATTTCAAGGTTTCGGAAGTTCTCGACGTCCTGCCTCATTTCCTCTACGATGTCAGAGTTGCATGTTCTTCTAGACTGTCCGCTTGAAGAAATAGACTGTTTTTCGCTTCTTTTGGCACCTGCTTCTATCTCCTTGCGCATTCTCCTGATTTCCTGCACCTCAGACTTGAGCACTGAGTA
The DNA here is from genome assembly GCA_023053545.1 of Lepidurus packardi. Lineage (NCBI taxonomy): Eukaryota > Metazoa > Arthropoda > Branchiopoda > Notostraca > Triopsidae > Lepidurus > Lepidurus packardi. The sequence continues at coordinate 82,966 of JAKZAN010000135.1, forward strand.
TTTTTCAATATAGGTTCTGTACACAATGTCCAGTTCTGCACTCAGAGAAGTCCGGAGATCATCAAGTACGTGAAGAAGCTGCTTGGAAAACAGTTAGAAATCCACTGTCAGTCTGTGTTTTTCTTCTTCAATTTTGGCCTTAAACTCTTTGATGTTCTTTTGTTCTTCCTCGAGCAGCATCAATAAGTCCTATGAGAAGAATGCACGTGCTTCCGCAGCGAAGGGTTTGAAATAGTTGAATTCCACATCATGTTATTTCTTCGAGTTCTTCTGCTTTTGGGCAGCATAGTTCCTTTTACTATAGTAGGCCATCTCGACCTCAGATTTCTAGGAGTCTGATAGTACAGATGGAATCGTCTTTTTACTGACAAAGCCTTGATCCCTGGAAGTAGGTCTGGATGATCGATGGGGTTGGGATGTTGGTCGAAGAGGGTTTTTGGTGCTATATACTAAGAACTCTGGATTTTGGTATTGGGAGTTGTATTTGATGGTGGAGATGGGAGGGTTGATAGCACGAGTCGAAGGATGGCGGAATGAATAGGCAGAAGGATATTCGGAGTGCATGAGAGGTGTTCTATTTAGTTTTTATTTATGAGTCAGGGATAATATCGAGGGACAAAGTATTGAAAATTTTAGAGTGTACAGGAGGGCTAAACTTATATCGATGACTTTTAATAAGAAAAACCTAGAATTGGTGATACAGAATATCTTTCAACCCAGAGACGCACGTTGTCTATTCACTTCAACGAAAGTGCACCCGAATTCTCCTGATCTTTCCACTCTTGCTCTGGGTTAAAACCACACTGTCCAAATTTCGATTCAAGTCAACTTGATATCCTTTTCTTTCTCCCTTCTTCAAGCTTTTATGAGTATGGTTCGTAGTCAGCAGTCGAACCTTATGAGTGAAGCCGTCCCCCATTCTATGTATTAAATTGCTACTCTGGTTTTGAGGGCTCCCGAATCTCACTTTCAGTATGCACTGCTTATAGTCCAGAGTTGTTTTGGAGAGTTCGTTAATTAATCCAGTATCAACAGTGTTCAAAGGGTTATACTGTGCACTGTCAGAGGCTATTTTTCTGTTGTCTCGCACGGGGGTAGATGTTGGTGAAGATGACCGCAGGAGATCTAGACGTCTTGATAAATTTTGGGACTTCGAGGATATGATGTGTGAGGCCACATTATCTTGTTAGAAACTCCATCTCGCTTGTTCTGGAGTATCCTTAACAATACTGGGCTATCTTTGCTTGTGGTGATTCTGGTAGCATTGTTCATGAGGGGATATTGAAATTGATAGCTTTTATTTATCTTTGGCTGCACCGGCCTAGTCTATTTTCTCTCGGAGTAGCTACCTGGGCTACACGAGCCCTGAGTTTGTAAGAGTAGTCTGCTGGATATTTGAAGCAGGATTGTCCTGGGTGTTTATACGGTTTTCTCCTTCGTGTTTGGAGACAGCCCTTTCATGAAACAAAGTTGGCTTCAAGTGTATCTGAAGATTCTGGTCGTTGACTCCATATACTCTCGTATTGATCAGCTTCTTGACCATGATTTTACTGAGTCTTTCTTAGAGTTTCAACCTCTTCTGCTCAGCCTTGAAGTTATTTGAATAGGCGCTATTGAAGCTGTAGTTAGGGTGTTTGATGTTTTCAGAACCGCACTTTTTAACTGGAGCCGTGACTATTGTATTATTTCTGTGCCTGCTGGAGCCATGAGAGTTCGTGTTGAGGTTGTGGTCGTCGTTCTGCGGTTGCTTTTCTTTGGCAATTTGTTGCTACTTCTTAATGCTGTTCTCTTTGTTCCGCTTTGATGCATTTTAATGTAGGGGCTTTAAAATTTTCTCTTAGTTTTTCACGATCTGTTCGTATTTGATTGGGCCGATAAAGTCTTGACAAAGCGAACTGCTAAGTAATTTAGGCTTTCGAAAACCTGAAGAGGCTCTTTTGAACAGTGAGCCAATACTGCACTAAATGATTTGGGATGCTGAAGACTGTTCCACCTGGAGGATCAGCTGTTGCTGGCCCTCAAAGGTTCTGTTCACTTGTTTTTAGCGATTCACCTGCTTCAGCAAAGCGATATCGGCAAGGTACTTGTGTAGACTCGGAATATCCCCATATAGTTTCAGTAAGTCTAACTTGGCTAGAATTAGGATTTCGCACTCTGTGATAGCCTCTGCAGAGTAAGCAGCATCTGTAACATCAGAGAGGGCGAAAAATGACTCATCATTTAGGAATTGCCCCTCGGATACAATGCCTAGATTAATGGTTCTAGGCTTATACACGAATGCGCTAGAGGTCTAATCAGACTTTTCTGACTTCTCTGAACCATCGTGGCTCGGCATCGTAGAGGTATTTTGGGACTGCCTATATAAATGTACGCTTCCCCTTCTGACGATAATAAATGAGTCTTCTTTCATGCCTTCTTCCACAATCTTATGAGTCTTGGCGACGACCTTGACTGTGATTTTCTTATTGATTGCCTTGATCAGAGGGATATCCTCATCTCGGATGCTAAAGATATTGCTGACGAAATGTATTTTAGCGTTGTCCTAGGCCTGATTATCGTTATTGATGAATTTCTGAAGCTTTTCAGAGGAGATAAAAAAGACAACCGATCTCTTTGAGGCAGTGATATTATAGTTCTTCCATACTTTTTCCTTCTTGGGGTCGCATTCGGCCAGGGTTTCGAAGGGATTTACGATGTAAGACTCCTCGGAATCCTGTGATTATTCCTCATGATGATGGTTGAGTTTATTTTCTGGCTGCTATTTCTGCATGTTGCATCCTGAGATGGCCTGAATACTTGGCTCATCGATCATTTTTGAAATTGTCAGCTGCCCCCATGCTAGAAACCATGTGTAGGGACTCGTCTGCTTCGAATCCTGGGAAGTCGTACTCAAGTTGGAAGCGTTTTATTGGGTAGAAAAAAGGGTGACGCCTTCTGGTAACTATTGGCATTGAAGATCACGGATGAACTATTTAAGCTGACAGAGGGACTTGGATTTTATATTTGCGAGAGACCTAGGAATGAATTAGAAAGGGGGAGAGTACTTGTAGGCCTGGAAGTAGTTGAGGATGGCAGTGATATCTGAGTCTTCGAGTTTTTCCTGTTGGATGACGTTGTAGAGGTCAGCAAAGAGAGGGTTCGTGGAGAAGATGTGGGGAGAGAGAAGAGCACAAAAAGTAAAGAGACTGGATTTCCTGGAGAGAATCATTGAAAGCCGTGTGGTGTGTGAAAAAAGAATAGAAGATGTGGTGTAGAAACTTATAACACGGGTATAGATGCTGGGGAAATGTGAAAGAGGGCAATAAACGATCATTTCTCTATATGTGGATATGTGTTAGGGAATGTACAGGTATTTTTACTTAGTTGTTAGATTGGTTGTCTTGAAGAGAAATATATACAGAGCATACATATTCCACCATGAAACAATTGAAAAACTATTTTCAAAAGGTCGACGACATCAAAAACCAGCTCAGAAATCTCAGCGGCCCGTAAGGCTCTCCCGACCCTAAGTCCAAGCCATCCTCTTTCGCTCCCCAGAAACAACTTAAGACTAGAGATAATCAAATACCTAAAAATGCCTCCAACCTACGCAGTAAATAACGACTACTCGTTCACCCAGCCCCTCACAATCTCGCCTTCCCTTCGCAGGAGCCTGCTGCAGCCAGGACCAATAAGAGTACTAGCCTCCAGAAAAACAGGTCTGAGTCTTCCAACTCTTCCCGCTACCACTCGAACATCCATAACAATAGTCGTCATGATAGTCGTGGGAACAGTGAGTCCAAAGGTTTCCTCAAAAACAATCGGTCGACCAGTTCGTCTTCTCACTACACATCAGTTGACTATGACAATCTGAGGATGAGCTACCTGAAGAGCTTAAACCGGAAAAACCCTGATAGAAAGGATCAGAACCACAGTCACTACCGATCACAGCAGGACAGTCTGAGGGGATCTGCGGAAGTGGCGCGACCAGAGCGTGAACAGATCCGTAAACTGATTGAGTGCATCAAAAATCGATAAAACGCCCCCAACACTGCCAACACACAAATCAATCCAACGAGGATGGAAGATCTTCATCCCAAAATCGCTCAAAACTGGGCTAAAAATCCAGATCAGTCACACTCTAAAATTATCCCATCTAATAAAGCCCCTAGTTCTAACAGTCGGCCTGCCAGCAACAAAAAGGAAGATGAGGTTAGACCCAGTACTGTCTCTCTGCAGAAATCGGCAGCTGCTAAAAAGAACGCCACTTCAAAAAATACATCGCAGCAGATGCTCTACCAGAGTTTTCAAATAGAGCTAACTGAAAAAAAGGGTTCAACAAATATCTCGAATGCAGTTACCCTGAACTATTCCTACCGGACTAAGCAAGGGTACTTGTCTACGAACCCGAAGAAAGTCAACCAAGACAGTCTGCTTATCAAAACCAATATGCTGCAGAAAAACATGCATCTCTTCGCAGTTGCCGATGGTCATGGCATGTACGGGCACCAAGTCTCCCAACTCGTGGCAAAGAATCTCGCGAAATGCATGTAGGCATATTTAAGAAACACAAGCCCCGAATAATCATTCCAGTTGGCATTCAGTCGGCTGCAGCAAATGATCTGCGAATCGACCAACATCAACTCGACTTGCAGCGGATCCACCTTAGTGAGTGTCCTGATTAAGAACGATGAAGTACTCTGTGCCAATGCAGGAGACTCTCGAGCCATATTGGCGCGCCAAAGTAATACCATCTTCATGCTGATCCTTTTCTGACTTATACGTCTGATGATTGTAGGTTAAAAGAAGAAGTGGGAAATAGTTGAACTTTCCAATGACCATAAACCTTCAGTGCCTAAGGAGAGAGAGCGAATCCTAAAAATGGGTGGGAGGATTGATACCTTTCGCGATTAAAACGGCAATCCTCTCGGACCCGAACGGGTCTGGCTTCCGAGCCAAAGTAACCAAATATCCTTACATCCATTTATTGTTCCAATAATATGTGGTCTAGGGCTTCAAGGATTGGCCATGTCAAGGTCTATGGGAGATAACATCTCTAAGAACATTGGGGTCATCAGCGACCCTGAACTTTTGAAGGTGCGATTGACCGAAAACGACCGGTTCATGGTGATTGCTTCGGATGGGGTGTGGTAGTTTATTAGCAACGAAGAAGTGGTGGATCTGTTGGTGCCGTACTACTGCGAAGGCAGAATGGAATAAGGATGCCAAGCTTTGCTCAAGCTCGCATACGAACGATGGACCGTATAGGACGACAGCGTAGTCGACGATATTACATTCATTGTGATTTTCCTAAATTGCCCGAACCAATAAAGAGTCTGAGGATTGGCGAGGGGTAAGAGAGGATGGTGAAGCACAGAGACCAGGAAGCAGAGTTGCGATTAATTAGTCTAATCTATAAAAGTCAAGAGGGTGGTCTGATGGGATGCGAAACAATTTATGAAAGTATACACCCTGTCTCTTTTTATGTCTTTCCAGCAAACCCCGTCAAAACAAAACCTATATTTATATATCACGATGGAGCTCGCGCTTTCAGCCTCTGGGGCTCTGATAGTGAGGTCTTGTTATCCTTGTCGCAGTTTCCCGACGATAGAGATAGAGATAAAGATAAAGATAGTGTTCCACATGACGGAGGGTATCGCCGGACATACAATTTTGAGAGACCGTTAGATTTCAAAAAAATTATATACCTATATTTATGTATTTATGGACTAGCTCCCTCGCAAGGGGTCCTACCTTATTTCTTTATCCTTTTTTCATCTTGCATTAGGAAGTATAAATATATACACAGTATTTCATTAAAACCCTAGACTCTCATCTGAATCATCTTAAAACAAAAATGCAAGCTTTATGTCAGTGGACTTCTCGCGTTAACCTCTCAAGTTCTTGGGGTTGGGGTTGGGGTTGGGGTTGGGGTTGGGGTTGGGGTTGGGGTTGGGGTTGGGGTTGGGGTTGGGGTTGGGGTTGGGGTTGGGGTTGGGGTTGGGGTTGGGGTTGGGGTTGGGGTTGGGGTTGGGGTTGGGGTTGGGGTTGGGGTTGGGGTTGGG